>DWMZ01000394.1:0-23642 GCA_018249855.1 Eueides tales michaeli | reverse complement strand
TTTAAAGCTATAGTCAATAACATTTCAATTCGAAAGCTTTGAAGTTCCTACATTTTTTTTAAGTAACTATCATGTCTGATTAAATATATATTTTTTAATAAAAATAATTTTATGTCTTTGCTCATACCTCTTCGAATATGTATACAAAACTTCATAATAAATATTTTTTTTTAGCTTCACGCTGTATCCCGCACAAGGCAGGGTAGGCAGAGGGAACCCGGGAACCTAGTGCCAAGACACTCCGTTCCACTTTTTTCATAATAATAAGATTACTTAATTAGTTTTGGCGTGAAAGCGTAACAAACAAACTAAGAATCACTCAGCTTCACGTATCCTGCACATAGCGAGATAGGCAGAGAGAACTTAGAAACCTAGTGTTAAGACACTCCGTTCCGGTCCCCACTTTCCGCCGAATTTGAGGCATTCCATGTTGAGTGGCGAAACTCAACGCCGCAGCTAGTCTTGTCACAAGATCGAAGTAATGAAAATATTAAATACTTCACTTCTTTGAGTGGGGATCGAACCCTCAAACTGTTGCACGCTTGTGCCGCTGCGCCACGACAGACCTCTACTAAAAATAACATATATAATATTAATATGATAATGGAATTCAACTTAAAGCACTGTCCTTAAAAAAACTTCCAACCAGTGGCGAAAGTAAAACAATCGTATTATACCCCCGAGCTCGTAAATCTAACGGTACGCTCCAAATAAATTAATGTGCTGTAGAAGGAAACGAAAAACCGCAAATTTACTCAACGAGAATCAATAGCTACAAGTGAATTCGATATGTACACTGTGGCTCAGTGGTTGAGTGGTAATTAGCATCATTTAACTGTATGGAAGTTCTTTACCTGATCTGACCAAACTTGGCGAACAATTGTAATTATATCATTTTATTTTAGTGCTAAGACACTGTTATTGAGGCATTGCTTGTTAAGTGGCGAAACTTAACGCCGCGATCATCATATTTTAGATTGGTTTTGTTATAGCTCATAATAGTGGGAACCTAATAATTTTGCGTTAAATTAAGAGAGAAGTCTGTTCACCTTAATTCACTTCCCTTTCCCCCTTTTCCGAAATCGAAATATTCACCCTTAAAATACTACGTTCCACTACGCCATGATTGCCCTTAATTTCCAGAAAAAAAATATTTCAAAAACAGACGACTATCAAGTGTTTCGACTAGATAATAGCTGAATAAATGGCAATATTTTTTTTTTCATACTGTTACATTACATATATTTTTTTTTTAAATTAGACACATTTCCAATATTTATATAATTTTGAGAATTTACAAAATCGTAAAAAATGTCGTAACATACGTTAAACAAAAATCTGGTATACAAAAATCTGCGTCTTATAGTGAACCTCTTTTGATTTTATTTTCGCTGAGAAAAAATGTTTATTATCATAATATTATCATTTATCAGAACGAATTGGACTAAGGACACATCAAAAGCTGTAAGTTATAGGAGCTTAAGCCCGAGTGGTATACTAGTTCTGAAGTACTAAGCTCTGAAGTGTCAAACTCTAAAGATCCTGACTCCATCATCAGATCAGTTCGATTACCATGTCGTTATACCATATTATTGTATTGTGGACCTAAGCAAGATTCTATATCTAGCTTAGGCCCAACTTAGACTCAACTTTGTATCCCAGATATGTTGTTTATTTATAAAATTATCCTGGAAATATTGTTTTGAAAAACGCGTTAAATAAGTGGTTATTATCATCCATTCACTGACTTTACAAGTCAGTGAACGGATGATAATAACGAGACAACAAAATACGAGAAAGTGATTTTTTTTAATATTTTCATTTATCTTTTCTTCGCTCTAGTAACAAGGAAAACCGCGGCGTTGAGTTCCACCACTTCAACACGCAATGCCTAAATTTCAATGGAAAGGGGAGAACGGAAAGGAGTGTCATAACACATTATTCCCAAGCCCCTCTGCCTACCCTCGCATGAACGGAATACAGCATGAAACTGAAAAAAAAACAAATATTAAAATCAATTCAAATTAACTGAAATTCAAAAATTAATTCAAATAAAAAAGCACCATCGTTCTACTAAAAAGGCAACGGATAGCGCATTACTACTAACTAATTGTTATTCATCGATTCCTTAAGTCGCACCGTTCACAGGAGCCATTAGTGCATTTCAATATTGAAAACGAATGTTATTAAAACTTCTAACTATAGTTACTTTGTAAAAGTATCTTGATTTTACATCTTTTGAGATTTATCTAATAGAAATGAATGAATCTTTCAATTTCTATCTATAATAACATAGCGCGGTGTTAAGTTCCGTGAATCAACAAGAAATAAATATAATAGCTACAACAAAACTGGAGAATGTCGTGGTGCAATAGTACAAACGTGCGACTTTAAACGCTACAAGTCATGGGTCAGAGCTTCTAATTCCAATTCAAACTATATACACAATGCCTCCACAATATGGCGGAAAGTGAAAACGGAAGTGTTTTTATGAGAACAGAATAGCTTAACACTGGGTTACTACAACTACTGGTATACCAGAGACTATACAAAAAATAACGATAAAGCTTGCACAATAAATTAAATAATAGTTCATTTATTTCATTATTTAATAATCCATTTCCTGAAACCACTTTAATATAGCACTTGACTTCTATCAAATAAGTGAAATTGTTGAAATAACTCGAACGTTTAACGCGACGACAATTTTCGTATAAGAGGTCACATATGTCGCTAATATATAAGAATACTGAGGGTTGAATAATGTAGAGGCGTATGGTGTAGATCATGTGAAATTTAAGATAGTTACTAAAAAAATCCCCGAGAGGTTTATGGCCGTGGACGAGACGAAAGAGGTAGAGACTGTAGAGTTTGCTCTCTAGCGGGTATATATCCCTATATAGCGTGATGCTTAAGTTTATATTTAATTTCTTTTAAAATAGTAGTGAAAACTTCTCACTATAAATATGATCATTTTAAATTTCACGCTTGGAGATTGAAATACCTATTTGACAATGTACGGAGTTGAATTCCTTTGCACGGAATATCTCGAATTTGTAAAGAAAAAGGAAAAAAAGCGTTATAACATACTAATGCTTGAGATATAAGCTACAGTGCTACTGCAAACGAAGGTCTTTTTGTCCTTTTCTCAGTTCTATGTAAGTAAATCTTTAGTAAGATAACTGTTTTAATATAATAATTTAGTATCAATAATAATAAGCATATTTTCAAATTTTTAAGTGTGAATTTAATGTTATAATTAAAAATATATATATAATTGTATAATTCAAATTAATTTTTGGGTATATTATTTAACAGTCCCTAGGACCTTAATAATAGTTCAATTCAGTTCTTTGATTACAATGTTACGATCGTGTTTGAAATTTTAAAAATAGACTTACTATTATTGTTGATAGCTGTCAAAAACTTGGTAAATGAATATTATAAATTTATCGAAACAACTATCGGAAATTCAATATTCAATGTTTATGTTTGATAATGTCAAGGTGAAACAAACCTTATTGCTAAAGAGTAGAGTCAAATAATTAATGTACTATGATTAATATTTTTTTTCAGATTATCACTTTAATTTTTCTTTGATTAATATAAATAACAAAGGCCTTAACCGAAAATTATTGACTATACTATTTTCAACCACCCTAACCAGACTCCACGATGAACTTCACTAGCATAACGTGGTTACGGGTAGACAGATGTGGCATCCGACTATTAATTATTATATTAAACTACCGCCAACAATTTCTTAATTACCTCGCGAATATGCCAGTAGCCCTGGATTCTTGCAGAATGAGCTGCATCCCCGCTTAGGAGAACATATCAATTATATCCCTGGAATGATCCTTTGGACTATTGAAGTACAAACATCCCAATTTCAAAAGAAAAGACGGTTGAAAACTTTCAACCACTACACTTATAAAAAAATTGAAGTCGCAAACCCGCTAGAATAGAGAATAAGATACAGCCAGTACAGCCTTATTCTGCAAGAATCCAGGGCAGTATACGAGGCAATTAAGAAATCGTTGACAGTAGTTTGATATAATAATTGCATGCGACTGATCAAAATGGTGATGTTCAAAATGTAGAGTTTCCAAAATGTTATAAATTCACGATTAATCCGGTTTAATTTATTTCATGGAAAATAAAGTTATCTACTCTTTAACTCTTTAAGTGTAAAAAATAAGTTAATAATTTCATCAAAAAATATTATTATTTTTACAGATTTCTATAACTTGGGCCACAACTGAGACCGCCTTTTCAAGAAGATCGATCTATATTTTTAGGATAATGATAAAATTGATTCATAAGGAATGGGCTTACAATGATTTCAAAAGCTTTGAGCCTTGAATACTTTTATGTGTCATTGAATATTTTAAAATAATATTCAATGACACATAAAAGTATTTAAGGCTTAAAGCTTTTGCTAAATATATTTCATGTCTATGCCTACAAAATACTTATATTGACATTACATAAATTGACGTCGCATACATTTAAATGTATATTTGTGAGTAATTTCGCCTTAATAGATAATGCAAAGTGCTCTTTCAAAATAAACTATTTTTTTTAGTTTAAATATAAACCTTCTCATAATTATATTCCTTTAACTTAAAATATATAATACTTTCTCTCTTTAAGCTAACTTAAAGTACTTTCTAAAAGCGAGAAAGTGCTCATATCATATCAACACAGAAACAGCACCTAATAATGTGGTTAACACGTAATCTTGTGTTTTTTCTTATTGAGTTTTGATAAGTCCGTTTTTGTCCAAGTAAGCTGGCTATTTACTATTTTCTTCAAGATCGATCAATAGGCCTGTGGTCTTAACATATTCTGAGTACGCTAAGTAACTTACAAGCACAGTGGATGTGATACTATTAGTATAAATGTAACCTTTCCTTATGCATGGACTATTTAGCATATATTTTTTTATGCAGTAATAATTCCTTAGATTCGGTCAACCACATAAAGTGCTTATATATTTTAGTATGGAGGCGAACCCAAGACTAATTGTGAGGCTAAGTAGAGTGAAGCAGAGAGAAAACAGAGAAAAGCTGAGTAGAGTAGAGTACACTCTACTCTACTTAGCTTCACTCTGTATCCTGCACATAGGGGTAGGGTAGGCAGAAGGGGCTTGGGAAACTAGTGTTAAGACACTTTGTTTCGTTCGCTACTTTCTGCCGAATTTTAGGCATTGCGTGTTGAATGGTGGATCTCAACGCTTTGTCTTATTACCATAGTGAACAAATGAAAACATTAAATATTTAATTTGAAAATATTAAATATTTCATTTCGTCGAGTGGGGATCGAACCTACAACAGTCAACGCGTGTGTGCCGCTGCGTCACAACAGGCCTCAAGACAATTTTGTGTATTTACAAATTGAGCCACGTCACATTCATTATGATCTATTGTTATTTTAGATTACGAAAATATTATATAAAAGGTTTAGCGCGCCTTTCGTTATTGAATAAAGATTTTAGGGATTGACCCACTTTTAATAGGACCTTAACAATAATTGGTTTTTGAAATTAATTTTGTTTTCCACAATTTATATTAATTTTACATTTATTTCCATCTATAATTGAAATGAATTAAATAAATTTGTTTAATGGAGAGATTATTCTTGTTTTAACTAAAGAATATGTAAAAAAGGATACTTATTTTTTATACTTACATTTAAATCAGGAAAAAAGAATGCCTAGACTACGGTATAGTATCGTGCGATAAAAAATATATATAAATATTATTTCCTCATTATAAACCAATATATCAGGCTCTCGTACCAACACCGCTAACATCCGGTGAAAAACCAAACCGGAAACAGTTACATTTCCTGTAGCGCTCACGTTAATGGCTTCCGTCAATTAATACTTTGCTACGGCTGTCACTTATTAAATGTGGATTATAAGCCACTGAACTTTTTGCTTTTTTTTCAGTAGAAAGAATATGAGCCTTATAAATTAAAATACGCTAGACTAGCGCTTAAGATATTTTTTTTAGCTTCACGCTGTATAATATAACAGGGTAGGCCTTTGATAACCTAACTGAAAAAAAACCTTTCGTCCTATTCTGGTTCCCTCTGGAACCTGGGAACCTAGTGTAATGAATACAAATAATTCATATTTTTATTTCTTTTCTCGGGAATAAAGCTCGGCGTTGAGTGCCGTCGATCAACTAGAAATGTCTCCGTGACTGGAGTATGTAATACCAAAATATGATTAAAAGTGAACAGCGGAGGGTTTTGATATTAACCGCCATTTTTTATTTTAATCTCATGTTTATAAATTTGAAAATTATGAATTCTCTTGTTCCAACTTTATGTGAAAGTGAGTCATAAAATGCACTTGCATATAAACTTATTTATATTTTGAGAGATAATAAAGGAAAGCTCGCGTTAAATATAAAATTTGTTTTAGTTTACCGCTTGAGATTGCTATACGGTAGAGAAAATTAAGTAAGTACTGCGAATGAAAATTTATGAAATATTATAATAAATAAAAAAACATAATATTAATGAATTAAAATAATTCATATTTTTATTTCTTTTCTCTAGTAACGAAATAAAGCTCGGCGTTGAGTTCCGTCGATCAACTAAAAATGTCTACATTACTGAGTATATAATGTTAATAACGAACTTTTTCTAATTTTAGAATTTGAAAAAGCTTAAAGCTGCTATTTTACATTATAATTAGGAATAAAATATTAGTATTAGTTACTTTTGTGAAGCTGAATACATTGAAAAAAGGCATAGAATATTTAAAATTTTACATATGAAACTCTAATAATTAAACTAGTTGTTTGTAAAGTCGGTTTACAGCGAAAATTTTACGTGATAAAGTCATAAGAAAATATTGATAAAAATTGTATATGATACTTTTATGAATTGAATTGAATTATTATCACTGAATTCTCATTATTCGGCATAATTAAAAGGAGTTTCTTGAAAATTACATTTTTTTATAGATAACCAAATGGTAACGAATGAATTAAAAAAATTTATTACAAGTATTCTATTATTTTTACTGGACACGCTTAGGCCAATCGTGTCTCATTATTATCTCATGCCCTCGTTTGCACGTTCAGCTTGGTGGAACGTGACAAGAGTCATGCTTTTTCGTACGTGCAGCCGGCGTTTATCGATTTATAAGACGTTGTAAAGTAAAAGATTCTATACCAGGCCTTTTCTTTAAAGAATTCCAATCGGTTCCTAACGAAAAGCAAATAAAATATGTGTTCTATTCACTCAGCTTCACGATGTATCCCGCACATGGCGAGATAGACAGAGGGAACTTGGGAACCTAAGGTTAAGACACACCATTTCGCTGCGTACTTTCCGTCGAATTCGCGGCATTGCGTATTGAGTAACGGAACTCAACGCTGCAAAATATATATTGTATTACAGTTTTATTGTAAATGAAATATATTTTTCAGAATTAAAAATTGGAAAATACACCTAAAAGTTATGATAAACTTCAACTCCAAGCCTATAGCTTCTCACCTTCACAAGTTCGTTCTAAGATTTAATTCAACTATAGAAATGTATTGCTCATTCCAATTTAAATTTCATCCCCTTACAAGAAAGTTGAGATTTGCTTAAGCGAAATGTGAAAATAAAAGGCTGTTGCTCGACAGCTTATTTCGAATATTTTATTTTCTTTGCATTTTTATTGAAATCTTTAAGGATTTATTAGTTTTTGTTGATTCTTCACTTTATTTTTTATTTGAATGCAAGCGGTTTTACTCTATTGAATTCAATAGAGATTTAAAGTGAGTGGTCTAACCTGCATTTTTAATATATCTTAATAAAAATTAGATAGAGAAAAGTGAATTTATTCTCTCTAAGACTTTTAACTCGTTGAGAGGTATGCAACGTTTTTAGAGTTTCGAACTTCAAAAGGAGAAAACGAAATCCTTAGAGATTCTATCTCTTTGTTGTCCGTCATATGTCAAATATATTTTTCTCGGGCTCGCGTTGAGACATCAAGCTGAAATTAATATCGAATATTCTTGTCTAAGTTACCTTGGTGCACAAAAAAGTTAAACGTTTTAATTTAACGCAGTAATTGAAATTGAATACAAAAAAATCAACATTATAAGTCAACCACAACATTAGAAGCGCTGTGGATTCGCTTTCTCTTGAAATATTTAATATTTTAAATTTAAATATTTATGTTTTCATTTCTTTGCTCTGGTGACAAGCCAAAACGCGGCGTTGAGTTCCACCACTCAACAAGCAATGCCTCAAATTCGGCGGAAAATGGGGAAAGGAAGTAGAACGGAGTGTCTTAACACTAAGTTCCTAAGTTCCCTCTGTCTACCCTGCCATGTGCGGAATACAGCGTGATGCTGAATTAGTATAAGCCAAAGCAGCATTTAAGCATAGTTTCTCTGCGTTTTATATGAAATTCGCTTCGTATTCAGATTCTATGAAGAACTTCTCATTACCCTATACTTACGAAATTTGTCATGAAGTGAGCACTTACAATGAAAGTAAAGAAAAATATCATAGATATATCACAGATATATAATTTTAAAAAATCATTAAAAAAATTATAAAAAATGAGACGCGCCTCTTGAAAACCGTCCAGGTAAGGTCGGTTTACTTTCCAAGAGGTGCGGATTCAAATCCTGCTGCGTTCATTTTTTTATACGTTAAGTGTGGAGTAACACTTTAAAAATAATAAAAATATTAAGGTTTTCAATTTTCATTATTTATACTTGCATTGATCTATAAGCCTAAAATCGGTACAAACACTTCAGTAGATCATTCTGACTAGAACTTGGCCAGCTTTTTTATATTTGTACATAAAATAAATATATAGTAAGGTATTAATCCTTATTAAGTAGAAAAAAAATTAATAACCTTCAGATAAATACTGTCTAAGTTGCATGCTATTTAGACGGCTATTGATACGATACACTATCGAGGGAATCATTGAATTTATTGATTTTTCGGCTTAGATAAATCACAGCGTTGAGTTCCGTAATTTATCATAAGCTATATAACAATATAATGGTAATAAGGCAAAGTGCGGCGTTCAGTTCCGCCACTCTACACGCAATACCTCAAATTCGGCGGAAAGTAGGGAAAAGGAGTGGAACGGAGTGTCTTAACACTAGGCTCCCGGGTTCCCTCTACCTACCCTGCCTTTTGCGGGATACGGCGTGAAGATAAAAAAAAAGTATAACAATATACTAATATAAGATGTATATAACATACAAAGTACAAAAGACAATAGACCAATATAAACATCAGACCCTAATAAATAAAAAGACATCATAAACGAACTAGACCCCATAAAAGGAAAGCATAGTTAAATTTACGCTAAGTTCCCTTCTCCCCGTTTTTTGGTAACAACACATAAATTTGGTACAAGTTCACGGCCTTGTCGTTGGCACCTCGCCAAATATGGACAGAAACATAAAAATACTACTCACTATATTACCAAAAAATATATATATTTATTTTGGTTTTTATATATTTTTGGGGTAAAGGCTATTTATTGCGCGGCGTTAAACTCCGCCACTCAACACGCAACGTTTCAAATTTAACGGAAAGTGGAAAACGGAAGTGGTAACTAGGTTCCCAAGTTCCCTCTGCCTACCTAGCCACGTGCGTTTATAACGTAAGGGTATTTTTTTTTAATTAGGATTGTATGTAATTAGGTTCCCCAAACTGTATAAAAATCTAATTAAAAAATTTTGGAGTTTTTTTTTATTTTTGAAAGGAGTATATGAAATATTTAATATTTTTTCTTATCTTTATATATTTTATGCGGCAAAGTGTGGCGATTAGTCCCACCATATAACACAAAGTACTTTAAGAATTCGGCAGAGAATAGAGACAGAGTGTCTCTACACTCCGTTTCAACTTCAACAAGCCTACACTGCTAAGTGTGGAAAACAGCCTGAAGGAAACGAGGCTAGAACTATAACGCTAATTAGTTATTTGGCGAGATATCAATAATTATATCAAATACGCAGTCCATTGTATATCAAAAATTTTATTTCAAAAATTCATAGACAATTGTTTATTCTCTTTTATATTAAAAATATATATTATATCACACGCAATGCCTCAAATTCGTTGGAAAGTGTGGAACAGAAGTGGAACGGAGTGCCTTAACACTAGGTTCCCAGGTTCCTTCTGCCTACCCTGCCTGATGAAATATTATATATCTCCTTCGGTTTTATATTACGGTTATCATTATATAGTAATAAACCACTCTATATCAAACTGAAAAAAATCAATGAAAGAATAACCATAGAAATAACCATTTGTGCTTGAAATACAAATTTATTTTTTACTTAATAATTATTTTTTGTAATCGGTTAGATCGACGCAAACGAGCCTTAGGTAAGATCATTATATGAAGGAAAAGAAATATAATTCCACGAGCGGAAATGAGACAGAAATTGAGACGTTTCAACGCTTTCTACAGGAAGAGCAAAGCTGAAGGCTTATTTCCGATGATTTCACACTTTGTGACTGACTGACTTGAAGAGGCCATAGATCAATTACTACAACCATAGAACGATTATGATAAACCGTTTAGCTGGGATCAACTATTTTACCTGAAATAATGATATTTTTACCTAACTTCGTGATACAAAAAAGAGGGAATGTACCGATCTATTTATATCTACGAGTATGTATGTTGTTTTTGTTGTATAGTTGAAACCGTAAGTAGTATTACTAAAAAGTGACAATAACAGTTCATGGACACAATTCACGTCTAGGATTGTTTAGATTAAATGTGACGTATTTTTTTAACTTGTTAACTTAGTTTCACGCTGTTTCACGCAAATGGAAGGGTAGGCAGAGGGAACCTCGAAGCCTATTGTTAAGACACTACGTTCAGTTACACACTTTCAGCCAAACTCGTGGCGTAACTCAACACCGCGCTTTGCTTTGTTACCAACGTGAAAACATAAAAATTTTAAATATTTTGTTTGGAAATATTAAATAATTTATTTCCTCGAATTGGGATCAAACCCACAACCTATCGCATTTACAGTCACAAGCTTGAGCCCTTGCACCACAACACGCCTCTAGGTGTGGCGTACGATGCTTCCACATAAAAGAGTAAGATAGAGAGCTAGGGAGCTTACAGAGCTTTCTTTGCTCACCACAGAAAATAAGCTATAATTTATACATTAGTATAAACAGATAAAAAATATACATAAATCAAGCCTCAACTAAACGTCAATCTCCTTCAAATTTGACATCTTTTGTAAGTCTTAAATTCTCCTCATCGAGTCTTCTATATATTTTTCCTTTTTGCCAATTCATATAACGCGTAAATTATATTGATGCTTACATCTATATGACAAACGCATAAAATTGTCAATGGCAAAGTCATTTCTCAAAATCATTATTTGTGGTTTCACTTACCTAAACATTTTGATTTGGCAGATATCGATTTTCCTTTTGAGTTTCCTAAGATACAATCAACAGAGAAATACAGCGCTTGAGATAATCGTGACGATACTAAACACTACAAGGAAAATATGTAATAAAATATATTATTACTGAAGGGAGAGGCCTGTCGTGGCGCAAGGGTGGGTCTGTTAATGAGGTAGGTCGTGGGTTCGATCCCCACTCGAGGAAATGCAATTTAATTCCTTGATTTGTTCGCCCTGGTATATAAAGCGTGTTGAGTTACGCCACTCAACACGCAATGCCTCAATTTCTATGGAAAGTGGGAAAGGATTAATACTAGGTTACCAAGTTCCCCCTGCCTACACTGACATGTTCGTCATATAGAATTTAACTAACAAAAGAAAAAAGGCCTTTTGAGGCCCGTCGTGGCGCAGTGGCACAAGCGTGTGACTGTAACCGACAGCTTCTGGGTTCGATCCCCACTCGAGGAAATGAAATATTTACTATTTTCAATTTAAATATTTAATGTTTTATTTCTTCGCCCAGGTAATAAGGCAAAGCGTGGCGTTGAGTTCCGCTACTCAACACGCAATGCCTCAAATTCGGCGGAAAGTGGGGAACGGAAGTGGTGGAACGGTGTGTCTTAACACTAGGTTCTCCGGCTTCCCTCTGCCCACCCTGCCTCGTGCGGGATACAGCGTGAAGCTAAAAAAAAAAGATATAGTACTATATCCCGATTATCGTTATTTTCTCGAATTTCATTTTGTCTCCCTTTTCTTTTTTTGACAATTTCTTTAATGCAAACCAGATATTTTGAGGAATTTGTAACCCGTGATCTCTAAGCATTGAATATTGAAATGACTTTGCAATGTTCTCAAAACGTAGGGTTTCAACATATACAACATTGAATGTACGTGATTACTCTTTCAACGTGTTTTCCATGCCGTGTGACACTGGCGAAGTGATTAGTATTGAACTGGCACGCTCGAGATGCCAAAAAATAGGAACAAAACAGACAAATAATGACTGCGTATTTTTTCCCTTAAAATTTTAACTATCAAGAATCGCTTTAGTTCCAATTATTGCCAATCTTTATTATATCAGCACTGTATTGAAAATTTTAAATATTGGAAACCATCGAAGGTCATCCCCAACGAAAAGAAATCTAAAAATATATTTAAAGTTAAGACGAAAATCGAGGCAAATTAATTTGATGCAATAAGAAACGTTCTTTCAGAATGTCATCTGACATCCTTTGTCCTTTTACAGCTTGATATTACTCAGGGAGTTTCGTTAAGAATACGAGTTTTCCTTTGAAATTTTCAATGTGACTTTGATAATTTTTCGCACCTCCTATCTATCGGGTCTATAGATAATAAATCTATATAAATGACATATTTTTCGCAGAATAAATTATTTTTCAAATTTAAGCAATATTTCAGATCAATCATTGCGCAGGGGTACAAGCGTATGTGTATAAGCGTTATAGGTTTTGGGTTCTATTCACAGTCGTAAAAATAAATATTTAACATTTTCATTGCTTTGCACAAGTAACAAGGTGTCTACAAATTTCTTGGAAACAAAAAGTTACATCGACATTTTCGAATTTTCGATCTGGAGGCCTTAGTGGACGAAGTATCACTTGCGCTTGACCGGTTTTTCACTTATATTTGAATTTAGAAAATGGTCCAAACTGCATCAAAAAGAGCCAAGTTAGTTAAGAGATACAAGTATCTACTTACTTCTGAAGAGGATATGTAAATTATAGAAGGGAAGATATTTTTTTCTTCCGAGTAACTTCACTCCTCCTGGCTTCATGCTGTATTCTTAGCGTGGTAGGCACGGACAGAACAGAGAGCCAAACTCTACGGTCTCGCGATACCGACCTCTTCATGTATGCCCTCCGGGGGGTCCTCGTGCTTTTTACGTGACCCTCTTCCAGTATCATAGATACTGTGTTTTCGAAGATCAATCGGGGTCTCCCCCTCCCTCTGTTACCACTTTTCCAAGTAACTACTATTATGAACGACATTAAATCCTAACAAATTTAAAAAACTTCAATCAATTTTCTTACAAAATTATAAGAGACCTAACAGACGTGTTAAAATCGTTAAAGCGACATATCACGTACGCGACCTTTAATTAGACACATCCAACAAGACGCCAAGTGCTACGTGATTGGTTATCTGTGCCCTTTGAATAAGTAACGAATGTACTATAGTACATTAGTAGCTATATTCTATGGATTTATTTTATTTGGAGGCTTTCATTGCTCAGTTGTGGATTCGATTCGTAATTGGGGAAAGGAGTCATTTTTTCAAAAGACGCAAACGGAACCATGTGAACGGGAATGTGTGTGAGTGTGTGTGTGTGTGTCTGTGTGTGTGTGTGTATGTCGCTTATGTGCTTATGCGTCATTTGGTGCATTTTAAATGAAGCATGCTGCGTAATCAAAACCTAAAGGAACACTTTCCCTAGACTAGAGTTTAGGAGATTACATCTATACAGATGAAATTAGGCGCGAAGTGAGAACTTACAAGAATAAAGCAATTATTCTAAAAAATGGATATTTAGTATATAACAGATAAAATTTATATTTACAAACATATAATTATAGTCAATTTCATACAAATATAGCGCAAACTGCTGTATAAATTAACTACCCATTGACCTACCATACTTAAATTAGTACGGGGTCCTCGGACGGCAAATCTAAATGGCACTTGATCGTTTTTCTAGTTTATCGCTGGTTAGCAAAACGCACAGTAGAACTCTTCCAATTAAAAATGTTTCGAAAATTTGACAATAGACAAAGAAGTGTTAGTTAGTTACTTTATGAAGAATATTCTATAAGAGTAGCTGGAACGGGAACTTCAAAAGGAACCTAATGTTAAGACACTCGTTTGAGTTCCACCACTCATCACACCAATATTTATCAGTACGGGGAGAATAAAGAGGGTAAAGTTCAGTTCAATTTTATTAATGAAACCATTTATACTTCAATGTGATCTTAAACTCATCATCAAACGATAGAGATCATCGTGGTGCAGCGGCTCAGTGACTGTACACTTGTACAACGGTTGTGGATTCGATTTGCACTTGGATAAATATAAGCATTGTGTTTCACTCAACATGTAATATCTAGAAAAAAATGAAAACAGTGTGTCTTAACTCAACTCTCTCTTCCTACACTCTCTCCTCTCTTTTATGTGTGAAATACACCATGAACCAAATTACATAAACACCAGCCCATTTGACAGAATTCTCATAGTTCGACCTTTACGAGTAACCAATCCACACTAATCGACGCAGCTTTAATCGCTTCTGTGTAGTTTGATTTTCTCTACGTGTGACTTGTGCGTTCTAATCTTCAATTAATTGTTCGGTCCATATATGTAGGGCCCGTGGGAATGTTCCAATTAAATGGGTTTTCTGAATCATCATTAGGTCAGGTTTAGGGTAAGAGAAGATTTTCGATGTTGCCTAAATTTTATGGCTGTCATTATAAAGTTTCTGATTATAAAATCCATGGTACTGAATTCGATTCTGATTTGAGGAACGTTTTTTCTTCGATCTGGTAACGAAATAATAGCGTGGTTGAGTTCTGCCACTCAATAGATAATGTGTTGAATTGAGCCTTAAGAAGGCAATGTCATCACACTGATTCTTTTGCTTACTATGCTTATGCGGGACACAGCGTGAAGTATTTTTTTTATTTTTGTGTCTACTTAAGGGGGTAATATAATGTTTTCTACTCGGCCATTCGGATGACTGTCGTAACGCAGAGGCACTAGTGTGTGACAATAAATGCCACAAGTTATTGGTTCGATCTCCACTCCAGGAAACATATTATTTGGTGCATGCCTTAAAATCCGGAAAGTACGGAACACTTAACACTAGGTTCCCAGGCTCCCTATACCTATCATGCAATATGAGGCAAACGGTTTAAAATTAAGATCTTAATAAAAAAAAATTATAATTTAAATAATTTTTGTCTGAGAACTTTTCGCTAAAATTTTCAATTACCCTTTACACCCATATTTTCTTACTTATTTGTACCATACAAATATATTAATGGCAAAAAAGGTTCAGAGCTATCAATTTTTCTCACGCGGCCTGAACATCGATCAAGTTAAACCAATTATCAAGATACTGCTACGGGGCGATTCCCGATCTCAGTATGATTTAATGGTTTGTCGAGGTCAATAAGCTGCGTATTTTTCAAAAGATTTTTTTTATTATTACACACTGTAAATTTAGATAGGTTTTAATCTGCAGGGAATTCGTAGTGCTTGGGATAAATATTTTTTTGATGATATTTTTTTTTTTATGTAGCAACGATTCTGAGGGAACCTAGTGTTGAGATATGTACTTATTCTACATTTTCGTTTTTCCCTATTGTTCTATAGACTATCTTTATCTTATTTTATTACATGTCTCTTAAAGTTTTTGAACAAGCATAAAGGATTTTCTAATATAACATTTGGCTTTTCGTTCCTTTTGAACCTGGAAAGTCAGTGTTAAGACACTCCGTTCCCCAATTTTTACCGCAATTTCAAGGTATTTCGTTTCAAGTGCATAGCAACGCCGCGTTTTGTCTATTTACCAGGGCGATGACAAAAATATATTAAGTATTTTATCGTCCTGAGTGGTAATGGAACCAAAACTTGCCCTCCTGCGCCACGAAAGTCTTAATTATAAATTATATTCAGTCAAAAACACTACCCAAGAACCTGATAGCTGTTAGATGATGAGCGTGTATACTCTACATTATCTCTAAATAACCTGAAAAAAAGAACTTTATATATAACGATATAAAAAATAAGAATTAATCCCAAAATTATTTATAGCCATTGTGCCCTTTTACCAATAATATACAGCGTGTTTGAAAAAACGCTGAGTTTCAAGCTATAAATCTTTTGGCAATACCTTTTCTCATGTTCTTCTATTTTACGTCATTTATCTGAATAAGATACGGCTGTGTATGTCAGAAATGGAAAATATAAGCAGTTTTTCCAATCTTATTTCATAGTCATTTTATTGAAAATTATATTTATGAAATAGTTCTGGCGTAGCATAGCATAAGACTGTAAACGCGACTATTGTGTGTTCGATTACCACTCAGGGGGTCATGGCTTATAATTATTTTGCTTTCTCTAGAAACAAGACCAAGCGCGATGTGAATTTTATTTATAAATATTATATTATCTAGAAACAAGACCAAGCGCGATGTGAATTTTATGCCTCAGTAGGCAATGTCTAAAAATTTAGGCAAAATGTGGGAAACAGCTACCGTCTTTGATGCCGTATATACAATGTGAAGCTAAATTAAATTGATCTATTGAACGATTATCAACAAATTCGGGCAATTTAGACCAGACGCTGCGTTATGTTACATATACCACGCAGCTATACAAGTTTTCCCGCAAATTCATTTATTCTCCACTTTTTGACTAATTTGCGAGACATTTCGAGGTACAGAGTTCAACTACGCAATATATCTCAACTAGAAGATGAAGAAAGCTAAGAATCGAATAGCAACTCTACGTCCCTACCAACCTTAAAAAAATAGAAAACTTGATAAGAAGATACCAAAAATTGTAACGAAAAATTAAATTCAGTATAAAATACACATATTCTCTTCAATTTCAAAACGCTATGAGGAAAATGAGTAAATATTTCGTTGCCTCCGGCGCGACTCATTGTTCAGCTTCTAAGATGTGTCATGAAACATCAACATCCTAACTCTTATACGATAATAGTATAGAATAATGTTATTATATACGTTAAACGAGTTTGAATATAAATTTTAATTCTTTCCCTTTTTGTTTTAGCTTAGTTTACATTAAGCAAATATAGTGTAAAGCTTTTACTATTTTTAAAGCGTTATTCCACACTTAGGAAAGAAAAATACTTAATTTTAAATCGTATAAAAATTTGAACGAAGCAGGATTTGAACCCGCGCCTCTTGGAAACCAATCAAAAGTCCAAGTCCAATCGCTCTGAACGAATGGTTTAGTTGGTCAGAGCGATTGGACGGTTTCCAAGAGGCGCGGGATCAAATCCTGCTTCGATCAAATTTTTATACGTTTTTAAATTTAGTATAGTGTAAAGCTACTAAAAAAATCACTAAATAAGACTCTGTCGTTACTGAGTCACTATTAGACAAAGTTCAGATCTACTAAACTAAACGAACAATTTGGAATGTAAGTAGTTTAGAAATTGTAAGTAAGAATTTCAAAAGAATTTTCGATTTCGAAAATTCTTCAGGAACAAGAAAAACAAATTCACATTTTAAGCCTTTATATTAACGCAGGCAAAACCGCTGGCAATTTCTAGTATTGTCATAAAATACACATCAATTTGCTATATACGTCGTCGTTACGTATAAGTTATTAAAAATACAGTGGAAACCGGTCAAGTTTACTGCCAACCGAAGTGGAAAACATAATATTAGATGACTGTCCATCTGAATCATTGAACCGATGAAAAGTTATCATATTTACAATGACGTCTATAATACTAACTTCTATAATTCTATACTATTCTACGCTATTCAGCTTCACGCTGTATCCCGCACATGGGAGGGTAGGCAGAGGGAACTTGGTAACTTAGTGTTAAGACACTCAGTTCCACTTCAGTTGACTAATTTCTGCCGAATTATGAGGCAATGCTTGTTGTTGAGTGGCGAAACTCAACGCCGCGCTTTTGCCTTTTTACCTAAGTGAAGAAATGAAACATTTCATATTTAAATTGAAAATATTAAATATTTCATTTCCTCGAATGGGGATCGAATCCACAACCTATCAGTTACATTCACACGCTTGTACCTCGATTCTATAGGTAATATTAACTTCTATAACTCTAAAATACTAATAACAGCTTCCCGCTCACGCAGGGTAGGTAGAGGGAACTTGGGAACGTAGTGTAATGACACTCTGTTCCGTTCCTCATATAAATATGATATCTTTATCAAATATTTAATTATGAGGAATGGAACAGAGTGTATCGACACAGATATTGTCAGAAATTTCGTTTTTGTTCTCACTAGCTTGTACCTTTTATGAGGGTATTGTTTTTTTCTTACATGGATTAACACTTAAAAATTTGTAAGAAGTTGTTTTTAGAACAAATAAAAAAGTGTCAATCAAACACATAAATATAGTGTAAACTACTCGTATATAAATACATGCCAATACTTATAGAAAAAAATATTAATGATTCTCATTTACTTTTTATAAGTCTATCACTAATATAATTTTTCAAGCAAAAAATAATTAACTTTATAAATTAAATTATAATTACTTAGTATACTATAATAGTAGTAAGTATAGTATAGTGAAATAATGAATCACAACATTACATATTTTCGTTCATATATCTAAAACCCATTTAATGACAATGAACCCATAACCCATAAATATGTGCTACAGTATCTATAAAACATATCTTCAGTATAACACAAGCTTTAAAGTTTAATGTAGTAGTTAAAATTAACGCTCACTTGACGATTACTTTTAAAGCGTCTGATAACGGTATCCATAACTTTCGTACTATAGTCATTCGTTTTGTACTTTTACAACGTCGTTTTACAGTTTCAATTTGCTTCATTTTTGTTTTGTAGTTTCACGCTATAACCCGCACAAGGTAGGGTAGGCAGAGGGAACCCGGGAACCCAGTGTTAAGACACTCCGTTCCACTTTCGTTCATTTTCCGCCGAATTTGAGCATTTGCTTCATGTTTATTATTTTTCCGTTTCGCTTTTTACTTTCATTTTTTTAGCTTCACCTTGTATCCCGCATATAGTAGGGTAAGCATTACAACATTACTATCGTTTTGTCTTCTAACCTGAGCAAAAAAATGAAAATAGATCATTTTTCCGAGTGGGGAATTGAATCCACAACTGTGACTTTACAGCTACAGACTATGCCGCGTGTGTCTATAGTAAAACATTGTCCACTTCTCCCTTTTCCTTCTGCATGGTTCTCTTCTATGTGCTTCTCTTTTCTCATTTCTCCTCTGCGCCATGACATCCTCAAATTTTTGTTTTATTATTATTTTTATTTAAGAGAGACCCGAAAAAAAACCGCCCTAACACAGAGATATCACTACAAAATAATGTTTAATTTTTATCTTCATTCCATATACCAAGGTAAGCAGAGAGAACCTTATGTCAAGACACTCTTCTTTCCATTTCCCACTCTATTCTAGACAATGCTGGAATTCATTGCTGCGCTATATCTCTTTATAACAAGGAATTAAATAAAACGATTTCCCCAAATGCTAATTGAACCCAAAACAATGGTGAAAACATTCATATATATTAATTTTCATAGTAATAATTATAATAAATTTCCCACTGTACAAAGTTTAATTAATCTACATATGCGATATTATTTTACAAATTTGCACACTTCACGACGATCTCTTATACGCCTCGGGCATTGGAACTACTGTACCCAAAACATTAGAAGGCACTTAAAGCTGTGACGCGATTGTAGCAAATTCTCAGGATCTTAGTTTTCTTAGTGTTAAGGCTGCTTTGGTATAGTGGAGAGGTTTAGTTATTACTGTTGGTACTGGGTTCGATTCCCGCTGAAAAGTAATAATTTTTTATTATATATGCGTTAAGTATAATTGTTTTTCTTTAAAAAAACAAGGATTATAGTTTTGAATTGGAAAATTTCTGTAATTTCTGCAAAATTATAATGTGGTATAAAACATGTGGAGGATAATAAATTACGGCTATAAAAAGAGCACTAACGAATATAAGGTCACTAAATTAAGAGAATATCTTCACTTACTCCAATTTAATAATAATATAGCTCTCTTTGTTCTCTTTTCCAAAAATATAACGTAAAATGTACAAATAATTGAGACCTGTAGTGGTGCAGGGGCACAAACGTGTAACTGTAAACGCCTGTCGCATTGTCGTTTTTGGTTATATTAAACACTTGATGATATTAAATAAATATTTATTATTTTCAAATTAAATACTCAATTTTAAAAATATTTCTTTGATCCGGTAACAACAATGCCCAAAATTTGGTGAAGAGTGGGGAACGGGAAGGAGTATCTTAACACTATGTTCCCTTACCTTACTACCTTCCCTTACCGTACTAAGTTCCCTTTGTCAACCTTGCTACGTGTGGAATACAGCTTAAACCTTAACAAAGAATGAAACGCTTAGTGGAGAACCATGTAAGATTCTATACAATTTCTCTTTTCAATACTTTGCCTATAAAATAAAACATTATTAAATAAGAAAATACAATATAATACAAAAGAACGTAATATTAAATAATTCATAAACGATACTTACGGTTGTGGAAAAAACATCGATCAATCATTTATTTGGGGTCGCTTGTTTCTTATCACGTTATAGAGACTACGGGCTTATTATTAAAAAAATATATCGATTTGTATGGGTTTTTGTGAAGAATATATTTAATTAATATAAACAAGGCTTGGCGTGGCGCAGCAGCACAAGCGTGTGACTGTAACCGACAGGTTGTGGATTCGATCCCCACTCGAGGAAATGAAATATTCAAAATTTTCAATTTTAATATTTAATGTTTTATTTTTTCGCTCTGGTAACAGGGCAAAAGCGCGGCGCTGAGTTCTGCTACTCAACGCGCGATGTGTCTAGGTCGGGGGAAAGTGGGGAACGGAAGTAAAACCGAGTGTCTTAACACTAGGTTCCCAAGTTCCCTCAGCCTACCCTGCCATGTACGGAATACAGCGTGAAGCCTTGTTTATGTTCAATATATACAATGTATAAAATGAATATTATGAGGCTCGACAGTGGCAAAACATAATAATATTGGGGGAAAATTGTAAAATTGAGCCCAGTTGTGGCACAAGCGTGTGACTGTAAACGCGACAGGCTGTAGGTTCGATCGCCGCTCGAAGAAACGAAATATGAAATATTTTCAAATGAAATTTTTAATATTTTCAATACTTCGCTCTGGTAACAATCCAAAACACGGCGTTGAGTTTCACCACTTAACACGCAATGTCTAGAATTCAGTGAAAAGTGGGGAACGGAACGTGTTGACATTAAGTACCAGGTATTCCTCTGCCTACCCTGCCGTGTGCTAAAACAAAATGGTAAATAAGGTTAGAGAGGCAAGAGAGGCAATGTGAAACCTCGGTTGACCTCCAAAGACACAGTATCTACGATACTAGAGGGGGGTCACGTAAAAAGTATGCCTAGACCATTGCGTTTGGCGCTCTTTCTCTAGCTGCCTTGCTAGGGATAGAGAGCGCTAAGAGAACTAAGTAAAGTTAAAATGTTAGTAATATTTTAATATGCTTGTCTTATATCTTAAATCAGTTAATGTATAAGTCCATCACCAAAAAAGATACTATATTTTTTTAAATATATCGAAAAACATATTACATTCTTTTTTTTTCTTTTTTCTTTTTCAGCTTCACGGTGTATCCCGCACATAGCAGGGGAGGCAGAGGGAACTTGGGAATCTGGTGTTAACATAAAGGCCCTCGGTGCCGCTTCTATTCCCCACTTTCCAACAAATTTTAGGCATTGTGTGTTAAGTGGCGGAGCTCAACACCGCGCTTTGCCTTGTAACCAGATCAAAGAAATGAAATATTAAATATTTAATTTGAAAATATTAAATGTGTCATTTCCTCGACTGGAGATCGGACCCAGAACCTGTCAGTTACAGTCACACGCTTGTGCCGCTGCGGCACGACAGGCCTCACAAGCTAAATTTCTGTTCGAACGAAGCAAAATTCTGACAAAATTTCTCTATTTTTATTCCCGTAGCACAGTAAAATTGTTTTTTTTTTATTTTTAGATAATGACAATATGACAGAATCTTGAATTAAGTCAATCCTTTTTCACCTTTGTGTGATGTTTTTTGTTTTAGCTTCACGCTATATCCCGCACAAGGCAGGGTAGGCAGAGGGAACCCGGGAACCTAGTGTTAAGACACTCCATTCCACTTCCGTTCCCCACTTTCCGCCGAATTTGAGGCATTGCGTGTTAAGTGGCAGGACTCAACGCCGCGCTTTGCCTTATTACAGACCGAAGAAATGAAGCATTAAATGTTTAAATTGAAAATATTTAATATTTTATTTCCTCGACTGGGGATCGAACCCAAAAACTAAACGATCAACATTGTAACACTAATTTAAACAGAGAAAAAGGTTTAAAGCTTAACTTAAATTAAAACAACAGAAGCCTGAGAATATAACAATCGTGGCACAGAGGCACAAGTGTGCGACTGTAAAGGTGACAAGGTTGTGGATTCAATCACCACACGAGAAAGCAAATATTTAATAATCCCATAACTTCGTTAAAAGGCGTTAAACGCCGCCACTTAACACACAATTCAAAGTAGGAAACGGAACAGAGCGTCTTAACAATAGGTTCCCAAGTTCCCTTTACCCTACCATGTGCGGGATACTGTGCTATACTAAAATATAACAATGTAGAAACTCCATATTTACTTCTACATAATATCTGAAATGTCGACCCAAAAAAGCTTTTTACATCAAATTAGCTAAATTGAATCGAACTAACAATTACCTAACTCGTTAAATTTCATTGCCCAACCATTGAGAAGGATTTCAGTTACTCCCGTACCCTTTATAAAAGCACAATCGGTATCTAATGTTCTGAATTTCAGTATTTTGTATTCGGCATGTATTACTTCGGCTAGGGTCAAGAGTATTCCCTGGGGTGTTGAGATACGATACGGTGATTCATTTGAACTGGCAAGTTGGCTTGAATGGATTTTTAGTATTTTTATTTTACGGTAGATACTTGATAAGCATGTGAGAAGTGGCTACGTAGTACGCGTCCGTTTTCTCTGGCTACTCAGGAATTTTTCCATTAACATAAGAGAAAATGAGAAAAAAATTATTTTTCTCATCATAATTGGAGCAAGATTTGAGTATTTTCACTATCAAAATGGAAATTAAGAGGACAAAATTTCTGGCATATCTTTAGAATTATATAAAAGGGTAACATGAATGTGGTGAAACATATTTATTTAAAACTTAAATAGTTTTTGTCTTTTCAGATAACAAAAATAAACTATGGCGATTCTAGTTTTGGTACCTGGCTTATAGTGTCTTTCAATACGATAGATTATAAAAGTTAAATAATTATCTTTTTTCTACTTAAATCGCACACAATAATTGTGAGTGATTATATTTATATTTAAAATATCAAGATGATACTCATAACTAACTTGTCTCTCGTAATTAAA
>DWMZ01000393.1:0-23668 GCA_018249855.1 Eueides tales michaeli | reverse complement strand
TTTTTATACGCTTGTTACAACTTATTTACGTTGTTAGCATCTCTGTAGGGAGATTTTTACTTTGTAAAAATAAAAAAGACGCAGCAGGAAAAGAAACACTAGTAATATATTATTAAATAAAAAATATTTTTTATATAGATATAAACTGTTTTTTTCTTAATTTTTTACAAATATTAACATATTAAAGTAGAAAAGTTTGTTTAGTTAATCTTACTAATTATACTCAATGATTATTGTAATAGTATCATCATTGTGTTATTTACGCTTGTCTACATCAGACTTGTTAATTAATCTGATAACCGTGTTAACATTACAATCAACCTGTCATTTGCACTGCTTATTAAACTGTACTTGTGTCGTCTGATATAAAATCTAATTTAGTAATATATAGATCATTGTGGCGCAACAAAAAGACCCCTGTGTCATTATAGGCCGACATTTGTGGGAACGATTACCATTTGGGGGGAATGATTCAAAGAGAAAAGCTTAAAAACGCCTGAATTGAAATCCGTTATTATCAAAAGTTTTAATATGAAATAAAATTTGACATCGCTTAAGATAATAAGTACTTCAGGTTCACAACGCTTTTTAATATGTTTAAATAATGATTGATTACTGCGATGTCTAATAACCGTTATTTTCTTTTAAGCGGAAGAGTCCTCACGTCACGGCGCACTAGTGCTATTTTATACATTAGGCATAAGACATTATTTAACGAAATATAAGTATGAATATAGATTATAAATAAAACAATATTTTAAATATATATAAAGTATCCTTACATACAGATTATGTCTACCATTCTTATATACGCATATCTCACACAGAGGCATTATATTTATGTCTAAGACACATCATATCTGCGGCGTTATGAAATAAATATTCTAACAACATATAAACTATAAAGCCAAAAAATTTCTCAAACAGCTTATTAACCTGTGACTCGTGTTAACAGGACATCTTATCAGAGACACACCGCAGAGATAACGTCGTTAGTCTTCAATCTCATCTATCATCTTCTAGGCTTGAGCTTAATTTATATTTTTCTCGAAGTCAACTTTGTGTCCTGTACTCTATGGTGTTGTATGACAACGGGGCTCAGGAATATAATGACAGTGTAACATAATATTATTGAAACTGAAATGCCCATTATTTATATGAGGATATTTAATACCTTAAATTTGTCAAGTAAGTAATGATTCATCGTGGTTTTTATATAAGCAAACTTAAACTAAAGTTCATTAGTAGTTGTATCTTAACTATGTCGTTTTATCTGATATTATCCTCCAAAAAGAACTATTATTAATTTGTTATTATACTTTACTGAACACTGCAATACTTAGAAAGTAAGAAATATATTCTTTACAACATCTCTTCATATTTTATAGTAATTTGACCTTGCTCTAGAACTTGCCACTACGTGTTCTATATATGTAACATCGTCCTGTAATCGACGCGTCGTTACGTGTAACGTGACAGAAGTGCATGTTACATCCGCCGCGTCGCGAGCGCACGTTACAGTTGACAGATACTCGCAGGCCGCGACCTACCCGTTCCGCAATTTAATTGTACAGCGTTATAGTCCGGTCATTTTAGACAATTGAAATAAAGTAGAGACCTTAGGTTTACCACAAGGAATAAAGTGTCAAAAGTCCCCATCAGTCCCATGTGAGCTTAGGGACTTATTCGGGAACCAAGGCCAAAATTTTAGGTTTATTGGATTTTTCTCGAAAACGGTAAGTTTTATCGAAAAAGTATTTTAGAGTTTTTTTTTTTTATGGATAAGATACGGCAAACGAGCGTACGGGTCACCTGATGGTAAGTTATCACCGCCACCCACGGCCCCGTGTAACACTAAAGAACTACAGGAGCGTTGCCGGTCTGTAAGGTGGATGGGCACCGGGGCCCGGCATTACCCAATGCGAAACGCATTGGGTAATGCCGGGCCCCGGGCATCCGTTGTGGCGCAGCGGCACAAGCGTGTGACTGTAACCGACAGATTCTGGGTTCGATCCCCAGTCGAGGAAATGAAATACTTAATATTTTCAATTTAAATATTTAATGTTTCATTTCTTCTTTCTGGTAATAAGGCAAAGCGCGGCGTTGAGTTCCACTACTCAACATGCAATGCCTCAAATTCGACGGAAAGTCGAAAAAAAATAAAAAGGTATTAAATATAGGTATTTAATAAGAGGCGCGGCGTTGAGTTTCACCATCCAACACATAATACTTTGAGAATTCGGCAGAAGGTGGGGATCGGAACTGTCTTAATGGGAAAAGTAACTCTTCTCACCCGGTTCTCAGGTTTAGTCTACCATGTATTATACAGCGTGAAGTAAATAAAAACAATAATCTTTAGCAGCACAATTTAAATTTTAGAATTCATTCATATTGGTTCATTGATTCATTAATATTGTTAAAATTATATTAAAAAAATACGTCTAGCGGCATAGCGTTTGATTGTAAACGCCACGAGGGAGTTCATTATTTTCTATTTTCATTCTGATAATCAAAGAATGTATGGCATTGAGTTACGTCCTTAAACAAGCTATGCCTCTAAAATTTGACGATGCATGGGGGACAGAGTGTCTTAACACTAAGTTTCCCTTCCCTATTCTAATGAATACGAGAAATACAGCGATAAAAACAAAAAGAACTTAATATTAAGACTATTAATTAAGATCTATACAGTGGGGAACGGAAATGGAACGGAGTGTCTTTCTTAACACTAGGTTCCCGGGCTCCCTCTGCCTACCCTGCTTTGTGCGGGATACAGCGTGAAGCTAAAAGAAAAGTCTATACAGGTAAGTACAGGTACTTCAAATATAACCAAAATAGCGGCACTAGTTCACATCAATCACTGTCATCGTAGATTAGACGTCACAAGCGTGAACTATGACATCTACGAACAAGTGCGTCTCTGTGCGCAGAATTCACTTACAAAAGATAAATATACTTTAAACTTATGATATATCGCTAAAAAATATATCATAATGTGACCAGTGATACTAGGGTATGACTGTTAACGCGACTGCAGTGAGTTCGATTGCTCAGAATCAAATATTTTATATTTTAATTGTACTGTTAACGAGGTAAGGCACAATAATTTGGTAAAAGATAAAAGAGAGAAACCTAGGTGTCTTAGCACTACTCAATAATGTCTTAAGAATTTGGCAAAAAGCGGGAAACGGAAATATCTAAATGGGAACGGAGTGTTTTCATACTAGCTAGTGCTCCTGTGCCATAACAGGCCTCAAAACCCTAATTATAATTATAATTAAAATGAAGTTAAATACTACACTGCCCTTGTAAATTATATAAACTGTGATTTAACATACAATACATGAAGGTCAAGGGACCAATGAAACTCGAGTGTGTACTATAAATTACCTATCACGTTATACAGAACAAAAATATACAAAAATATATGTTTTCTAAGTTGTATCTCGTATTTGGCAGGGTATACAGATGGCTGGTGTTAGACACTACGTTCCTATGCCCGCTTTCCTTCGAACTTGGGGCTTTGCGTGTTGTGATATATAAAAAATGCTAATCACCGAATCATACAATTTATTACATTTTAATGTAAAATTTGTCACGTTCGCTCATCAATTATGGATTTAAACGGCTCAAGTTTGAGATAATTAAAACGTACTGACATATATTATTTAAATTAATATATTTCTACTTAATTGATGACATATGGATGTTTTGTGTATGTATTATGTAAATTGTAATTATATGTAATTATTATGTAAATTGATTCAGTAATAATCGTTTAACTGACGATAAAGTTTTTTTTTAATGAAAATGAAAATATTTTTGTTTTAATTCAGATTCTAAGTATTAACTTATTGTAAATAGTATAAGCTTATACTATTTAAATGAAACAACATTTTAAATGAATCAATTTTAACCGTAATCCGGTTAAAATTGATTCATTTAAAATGTTGTTGAAATCGCGTATATTGATTGATTAACATTTTTGGAAATCCAACGTTTCAAACACTTTACAGTAGTGTGGTCACGGGTAGTCTCAATCAAATATACTGTTAAGCTTATACTATTTACAATCTGAATTATAAGTTTACAATTTGCACAGATTCTATTAAGCAACTCATAAAAAGTAGAAAAAAAATTGAAAACCCTCGACCAAAAACTTACTGCCTCATTTTAGCAAAGTACTCATGGCTCTTAAACTACTAAGTTTACTTATTTGTATTAAAATCAGATTTATATTATCCAGACTTTAATACAAAAAACTTTACTGAAATCGGTTAGTTCATTTCAGAGTAACCTAGGAACACGGAGTGTCGCGACATTCCACTGAATTCTCCATTCGTATTATGTGCCAAAACTTTGTCTACGCTTTGCCTTAGCGAGGCGGAGCGACGAAATTAAAGTATAAAATAATTCTTTCCCTCGAGTGGGAATCGAACACACAACTATCTCGTTTTCTACTTTACTATAATTCCTATTTCAAAACAAACCGTTACCACACAATCTCCACCTTTGATACCCTCATCTGTTCCAGGACCGTATTTACTTATTGCACTCTATGTTAATCTGTTGAAATATTTAATTCAAATTAACAAACATGACGTCCTCAGGTCCATAAGGTCCGATATCGAAAGCACATAGTTCTAAGTATTCATATAGCAGTCCCTTCTTACGACGGGCCGCGGTCAACTATTATGTATGAACTGAATTTTTTGTTGCCGTTTTCCTTTTTTGACGTGTAATATATGGGCAGATATAATAGATAATATCTTTGAATAGACATATCTTAATAATATTTTACAAGCGTGTGTCTTCACAAGCTGCTGTTTTGGCTTCGATATTAAGTAACTCATTCTAAAATTAATTATTCAATATTTTCATATCTCCGCTGTATTAACAAAGCAAAGCGTGGCGTTGAGTTCACTCACCCAACACACAATGCTTTTAGAAGTTTTCAAAATCCTACCGTATCTAATCATATATGCGGGATACAGCAAGAAGCTATTTTTAATAAATAAATGGTTCAAATTTTCGAATATAATGTGATGTCTGTCTGTGATGTGGAAAGCCAGAAAGGCTAGAAGTTACGGCCTCTGCTTACTTCTATCGACTCGTTCACTTTTATCGACCTCTTCATACATGCTCTGGGGATCCTCCTGTATTTTACGTGACTTTTCTCCAGTACCAGCGATACTGGGTTTAAAAATATATTTAAATTAAATGCGTATGCGCCGCATCATCGAATATGTTTATATAATTACAGAGATCACTAGTGTGAGCTTCAATCCCATTCCCCATTACGTACTGTACGCGTCATTTATTTGGTTTCTCCTAATTGCTAAATCAACGAAGTCTTAACATAAAGTGGTTTGTATTCCTTGTATTGTTGTGGTTTGTAAACTTTATTCGCATTATCAAAACCTAAAGGTTATTTTCAGTAGCAACTTTTACGAGATATGGCTAGAAGTGAAAACTTGCAGAGGGAAAAAAACGAAAAATGAAAATTTATAGATATTTTATAGTAAAAAAAAATTACAAACCTACACCTGCAAATTTTATTACGTCTACTTTATAAGTTTACTTTGCTTCCCGTTAATCTCCAATTCTGTAATTGGTACAGAACCCTCGCACGGTGAGTCCAACTCGCACTTGAGCGGACTTTCTATTCTCTAGACCGCTAGGAAAAGGCGTCAACCTAGTAACACAATCAAAGTTAATTATTATAATAATATATCTTTTTTTTTATTTAGCCGTTAAATTTTCAACTTAATACAAAATAATAAAAAAAAATACAAAATATTTTTTTTGGTAAACATTTTTAAATTCTGTTCGATTACGACACACAATCGTGGCGACAACGAATTAATGGAGAGATAACATAATCTGCCCCGAGGATTGTAAATCCCGTACTTAATATACTTCAACAAAGGAATACAATGTGCCTTTTATAATAGACTTAGTCTCGATTTTGGCCGAACTCTTGAAATATTTTATTATAATCTACGTTGAGAAGTGGATTGTTTACGTTACTAATTTTAATGTTTAAATTAAATTGCCGTTATAAATGTGAAGTCAATCGTAGCGTATAGGTATAAGGACACGATAGATTGTGGGTTCGTTCCTCACTCGAGGAAATGAAATACTTAATATTTTTATCTCAATCACTCTGGTAACAAGGTAAATAGTGGTGTTGTGATCCGACACTGAATACCCAATAATTTAAGAATTCGGTAAAAACTCTCTGTCTTTACACTAGGTTGCCAAGTTCTCTCTGCCTACTCTGCTGAATGTGGAATACAGCATGAAGTTAAAAAATATATTACAATTTACGTGTAAAAAAACCTTTTGAGACCTGTTGCAGCGGCACAAGCGTGTGACTATAACCGATGAGTTGTGGGTTCGATCCCCACTCGAGGAAATGAAATATTTAATATTTTCAATTTAAATATTTAATGTTTCATTTATTCGCTCTGGTAATAATGAAAAAGCGCGGCGTTGAGTTCCGCCACTTAAAAAGAAATGCATCAAAGTCGGTGGAAAATTGGACACATAAGTGGAACGGAGTGTTTTAACACTAGGTTCCTAAGTTCCCTCTGCCTACCCTGCAATGTGCGGGATACTGCGTGAAGCTGAGTGAGTGTAAAAAAAAACAAGCACAAAGTTATACCAATCTGGCTTCTGCCCTCCCTCGCCTTCGCCATAATATATCGTTATGATTTCGCTATGAAACTACCTCCTTTGATAAATGTAAGTATTAAAGTTATGTATACACAGCTCTAATAGAGTACAGTTATTTGGCTTAGGCTTTTACTAAATTTTGTGACAAATTGGCGGCATTCTTGTCAGCGAGAGCAAATTACTGTTTATTTTCGAGCTGGAGATTTGCTTTTTATGTAATGTACTGAAGAATTTCAAGTATTTTTTTTAAGTTTTACTTTATTTTGTTTTTATTTGAGTTCCTATTAACAAGGTCAAGCCACTCGTGGCGAATGGTCACAATTGTGAGTTCAATTTTACTTAAAAACGAAAATAAAATATTTAATATTTATTGAAAACGAGATAAAGTGCGGCGTCGAGTTACGCCACTCATTATGCAGTGTCTGAAAAATTCGTTTGGAAAGTGGAAAACGAAAGTATTACAATGATAACGGAATTTATCATACGTAGGTACATATAATATTGTATTATATCCACAAATCGCTTGCGTTATTGCAGATGAGACAAAACATTTCTGTCATTTAGACTACTGCCATATGAGCGTTTTTTCGCTCAGATAATAAGACAAAGTGCGATGTTAAGTACCACCTCTTTCTTTACTCAAAACGCAGACTCCCTTACAAAATTCGGCGGAATCTAGAGAACAGAAATGTCTCTCCACGATAAATGCGGTACGCACAGTGCGGAGAGTCTCTACCAAGGCCAAAATGTCAAACATTTCACAGATTGTTGGGCCCCAGACGATTCGAGTGGCTCTGTGTTGTATTCGATCTAATGGTTGTTCTTGAAATTAATACTATCAATAGACACATATTAGTTTAATAAAATATTCAGTTTTGTAATACAATAGACTTTAAATATATTTAAAGTGATGATATTCATACAATAATTAACAATAGTATTATAAATTTTAGCTTCCTTTTATATCCTGAACATGGCGACGTCTCATCACCGCCCTATTGCCTTATTGCCAGAGTGTAGAAATAAATAATAAATACTTAATTTCATAACTTGTTGCATTTACAGTCTCAGGCAGCGCAGGGGGCGCTACAACGACTTGATTCATTTATATTTAAATATCAATCAGCTCAAGGGGACTAACAAATATTTAGATGTTACTTGGTTTTAGATTAATTGGGTATTATAATTATAAAAAATGACACTGAACGTGTATTTTCTTTTCTTCACTAAGGCAGACAGAGCACGGCGTTGAGTTACAACATTTAACATGCAATATCTCGAAAATCGGATCAAAAGTGAGGGATGGGGTATTTTAGGTAACAATTAGATTTTCTCAGCTTACCCTACTACTGAAAGAAGCATATAGCTGCTAATAAGCATTTTATACTGTAGCAATAACATTAGATTTTTTTTTGCAATCCTTGTCTTTTGAAAAGTGTCGTTACTTTTTTTTTAGCTTTACGCTATATCCCGTACGAGGCAGGGTAGACAGAGGAAACCCAAGAACATAGTGTAAAGACAAATACCGTAGATACTTCACTCTGTTCCACACTTTTCGCCGAATTTGAGGCAAGGCGTGTCGAGTGGCGGAACTGAACGTCGCGCTTTTGCCATTACTACTTATTAGTTTTATCTTAACACGGTTATTGAGACAATAAATTAGTTTGTTTGTACAAATTGTTCATTAGCCGCGGCTTGTTTTAAATTTTTAAAAACAAAACGATGAATTACATTTCACTTTCTATTATTGAAAGTAAATTATAAGGAACTCCATTAAATTATAGTACAAGGCATATTTTTATAAATTGAAGTATCAATTGAAGTATCAAATTTTTGTATCAACAAAAAAAATCTTGAGGCATGTTGAGCGCAGAGGCGCACGCGAGCGAGTGTAAGCGCGACAGCAGAACTTTGGCTGAAATTAGGGAAAAGTGTCTTTATGGGAATGGAGTGTCTAACACTTGGTTCCCAATCTCCTAGCTGCCTACTCTACCATACATGCGGGATACAGTATGAAGTCAAAATATAATAACATGAAACATTGTCATTAAAAACATAACTTTCTTAAAGACGACAGTCACACAAATAACGGACACTGACAACGTAAGAGTTTAAGTCAACGTTAATCTAAAGCTGTCACGTAAAACGCGCAAACCGAATACTTTTGCCTCGCGTACTTACGTTTATAAGTATATAAGTGGATTAGAGCACTTCGTACTTATTCATTTTGTTGAAAGATTTCTTGAAACCTGCAAACGATTATAAAAAATATATTATGTTTAATGTATTTATGGATATTTGATTCGGTTCCTTACTTATACTTCAGGTATTCTTGTTTACAGAGAGAGGAATTTTACATATTTAAAAAACTTTGAGTTTGTTTTATACTTGTTTGTTTTATAATTTAACAATGTACCTCGCACATAGCTGGGTAGGGAAAAAGAAAAGCGGAAACTGAACCCAAAACCGTCGCGCTTACTGTCGCACTTATGTACGTATTCCATACGCCAAGACAAAGTAATACTAATTTTATAATTTAATGGTAGAGAAATGTATAAGTTCATCAGGGCGCAGTGCCTCAAGCGTGTAATTTTACACGCTACATTTTTGAATTCGATATAAAATAATTAGGTCCCAATGAATTTAAAATAAATTCGTATGCGTTGTACGATTAAATGTTCTTATATAATTACAGAGATTACTAGTGAGCGTTTTAATCCCAATCCCCCTCATAAGGGGGATTGGGATTAAAACGCTCACTAGTCATATACTGTACGCGTCATTTATTTGGTTTGCCCTAATTGCTAAATGAAAGCGTTTTAACATTAAGTTGTTTGTATCCGTTGTATTATTGTGGTTTGTCAACTTTATTCGTATTATCAAAATCTATAGGCTATTTTTAGTAACAACTTTTGAGACTTGGCAAGAAGTGAAAACTTGCAAAGGGAGGCAAAAAAAAATCAAAATTTATAGATATTATATAGAAAAGTTAGTTATATATATATAGTTTACAAACTTGTAATTGTAATGTACCTATTTCCTATAATGAGTACATACACCTGCAAATTTTATTGTGTCTACTTCATAAGTTGTATTTTCCGTTAACCTACAATATTGAAATTCGCACGGTGAGTCCAACTCGCACTTGACCGGACTTTCTATTCTCTACACTTTTAACTATTTCCTTTGATAAATGAAAGTATTAAAATATATATATACACAGCTCTAATGGATTCTACAGTTATATATAGTTTATTTAATATATTTTTTGTAGGTTACAATGTTTTGTTTTTATTTAAGTTCATATAAATAAGGTCAAGACAGTCGTGGCGAATGATCACAATCGTCCGGCTGTAAACTTATATTATATGATTCAATAATTTATATTTTAAATTAATCGTTTAGTAAAGGGACAAAGCGCAGCGTTGAGTTTCGCCACTCAACGAGCAATGCCAACTGAAACGGAATAGTCTTAATAGAAACAGAGTGTCTTATCACATTAAGCACTCTGTTCACAAGTTCCCGCTATGTGTGTATGTCTGGATTACAATATAAATTTAAAAAAGATTAACAAAGAAGGCAGAGAAATTTAAAAACTAAGTACTTTTTTTCTCCAAGATTTGACACAAGCGTGTGACTGTAAACGCGACAGGTTATGGGTTCAATCGCCGCTCGAGGAAATGAAATATTTAATATTTTCGTTTCTTCGCTTAGGTAACAAAGCAACGCCTCAAATACGACCAATACTGGGGAATGGAACATAATGTATTAACACTAAATTTCCAAAATCACTCTGCTTACCCTGCCATGGCAGAATACAACGTGAAAAACAAAAACATTTTTTCTAATTTTCTAATTATTGGTGAATAGTGTTCTTTATATAAATTAAGATACGTTTAAACATATATAAGTGACTCAATATATTAATCTCAACCTCTAAAGGTAGCACGTCGGTGCGACACGACGCGCTCGTACGTTACTTGTGTAATCCGCTTCTCTCAGCGGGCTCGTCGACACCTGTATGTTTACACTTGTACTTGGTGTTAAAGAATTTTCTTGTAAGTATTTGTTGTTTTGTCAATTTACGTAATACAAGCGACACAGGTGCGGCTTCGCCCGCTTATGCTTATTGTTATATTAGAACAAAATGATACGAAATTACACCGTTATATGTATATTCTGTTATTTAAGCTATGTTGTTGTAAAGTTTCATCTTCAACTAGTCTATAGTTTGGACTTGATGGTGGAACAAACATTTATCCTCATAAACTTTTAAATTTGTAATATAAGTAGAATATGAGTTGGTATATTATAAATGAAACGCTCATCTTTATTAATGCATTATAAAAATAATATATATTTTTTGTCTCATTTTTTTTTACTATGAAGTAATAAGATGATTACATATAATCAATATTATTATTAATTTAAACTGGCCGTCACAACGAGATGGTTGGTTATGAATTTCCGTACAACCGAATCAATATTTGCATCAAATGAAAATTTAAGCTGACAATTCAAAAAAAAAAATCTAGAAATCATCAATCGTACAGTAATATATCTTATACATCGAAATAAGACATAATATTTAATTATAATCAAATATTATATGGAAAGATTAAACAATATTTTTATCAGGCAAAGCTGCAACTGTATCTCTAGTACTATGTACGATAAGAAGTTGGTCGCAAGTAATAACGATCTAACCGATTACAGCAATTAGTTTACTAAAGTTATATATATTAGCTGTCTTAAGTAGCTTCCGCACGTATTACAAATGACATTATAATGACAGTTACTCGGGGGTCCCTCAAGACTTCCGCTGAAAAATTGTGACAATTATTTAACAAATAGAATAAGAAGGGTCTGTGTAAGACTCCATTTGCATGTTGTAAGGTTTTGAGTCGTAACAACGAGGGTCATTACTTGTATTTTCCGACATCAAACAAGCTTGGGCTGGGTCTGGTAAATTGATATTTAAGTTATTTTTTTTGTGTATTTTACCAAGTTACTAGAGCTATGATTACGAAATTTTCAGACACCAATGAACTTGAGGATACACTCCTCACTATTAAAAAGAAGTCGCAATTATTTCTATATGATTCTGAAAAACGAATAGTGTAGTTTAAAAAAATATAAGTATACCGAGTTACGTTCCCATAACGAGAAGGTCCCACGAGCGTCAAGTGTAGTGTTCAAGGAAGTGACTTGTGTAAACATAGTGTAATGGTTTCTGCGCCTATTCAAATTTATGGATAGCGATTAGAATTAATTAGTTTTAAGAACTGTTGTCGCACCATACCGTCGCCTTCTTGCTGGCGGAGTTATAAAATAAGATCATTGTAAAACGTCCCCTACGGTTACGGTTACTATTCAACACTAAGTGCCAGGTTCCCAAGTTCCTTTCGCTACTCAACAATAGCTCAAGATTTCGGCAGAAAGGAAGAAAAGGATGTGTCTAAATAAGAACGGAGTGTCTTTACACTTGCTTGTGTCCCTGCGCCACTTTATTATCTTATTATCATTATAATGAAATTAAATACTACACGTACTTTAAAAAAATTAAAACGGTGTTTTAACATACAATTCATGAAGGTCAAGGGACCAATCAAACTCGGGAGTGTACTTATATTTACTTATCAACTGATATAGAACAAAAGTGTACAAAAAAAAATTTTCTACGTTATGTCCCTTATATAGCAGGGTATACAGATGAAACCTGGAATCCTAGTGTTAAGATCACCTCCCAACTAGAGCCATTGCGGTTGAGTGAAACACAAATGATGTTAATCATCGATTTTTCAATTTATTACATTTTAATGTAAAATTTGTCACGTTCGCTCATCAATAATGGATTTAAGCGGCTCAAGTCTGAGATAATTAAAACGAATGGACGTAAAATATTTTAATTAATATATTTCTACGAAATTAATGATACGTGGATTTATTATATATGTAATTTATATTGATTCCATAACGGTCGTACAATTCATGATAAAGATTTTTTATGAATATGAAGATATTTTGTATTTCTTATTTAATTGTGGATATTTCTAAACATAATTTTATATCATCATTTCATATACATAATAAGTTTACTTTGTTTTCAATCTGTATAAATGACTAATGGTCGGCTCAGAATCAGTAGGAAAATAAAAAAAATCCGTCCCAAAAAGTGACTGATTCATCTCGGCTGCTTATAGTTCTTAAATATCTATTTCGATTTTCATAAAACATAGCTAACAACTACCGAGATGTATCCATCACTCTCTCGATTAACAAAAAATGCGCTCAAATCGTTTCATTTGTTTAGCAGCTACAGTGCCACAGAGAGACAAGTCAAACTTAAAACACTCCTATTTTTGCATATTTTGCAGTGATTAAAAACCAGTAAATATAATACAGTAACATTAAGAAAAGTTCTATCACAATTAAATAGATGTCGGAAATATATATACTAAACAGCCCACCGTGTACATGTGTCTCACACGCACCGGCTAGCTTTATAGTGATAAACGCAACAGTTAATCGTTCGACTTCATAGTAATCTAGAAACACGAAGTGTCGCAACACTACGCCGAATTCTGAAGGCAATGCGTGTTGTGTGGCTGAACTCAACCTCGGCTTTTAGCTCGTTACCAGAGTGAGAAAATGAGAATATTAAATAATTTATTTCCTCTAATTTAGAAATTGAACTTACAATCTTTGTATTTACAGTCACAAACTTGTGCCGCTGCACTTTGATGGCTTTGCATTGGAATCCATACTATCGGATTACAAGTCGTTGTCATCCGACCACCGCTCCACATTTGAGAACCTCATAAATTGCAGGACCGAGCTTACTTACTCCACTCTATGTCAATCTGTTGAAATTCTAATTTAATTTAACAAAAAAATTTAAATTTTCCTCAGGTCGGCAAGGTCCGATGTCGGAAGAATAGTTCTAAATATTATTCATAAAGCCGTCCCTTCTTACGACGGGCCGCGGTCAACTATTCATATCATCATTCTTACTTTGTATGAACTGAATTTTTTGTTGCCTTATTCTTTTTATGGCTCGAAATATATGGGCTGATCTAGACGCAACTTAATGATATATTTTTCTTTTAGTCTTTTAGCTTCAAGCTGTATTCCGAATTTAGGTAGTAGGATAGTTAGAGGAATCCTTGGAATTTAGTGCTCGTATATTGTAGCGCAGTGAGACAGTGTTCTGTAGACGTAGACTGCTGTAGACGCTTGTTAGTTGTGGCTTCGTTTCTAACTAGTGAGAATGACTATATTACATTTGTTCTCTCTGGTTTCAAATATGTTGCGGTGTTAGTTCTGCTACTCAATATGCATTTTATTGAAAATTCAGCGGAAAATGCTGATGGAATGTTCAATTATTACATAGGTTTGATCTGCCTACCCGGCTATGACGAAAAGAGGGTGAAGCACCTATATTAATATTAATGTTATGGTAGAGAAATGTATAAGTTGATCATGGCGCCGCGCCTCAAGTGTGTGACTTTACACGCTACGATATTGGATTCGATATTACATAACTCATTCCCAATAAATTATTCAATATCTTCAAATCTCGCTATAGTAAGAAAGCCAAACGTGGCGTTGAGTTGCACCACTCAAAATGTAATGCCTATAGAAATTCTATAAATACTACCCTACCCTCCCTACCTAGTCATATATGCAGGATACAGTGTGAAACTAAATTAATTGGTTTTACTTTATATACCTATTGGGAAAGCGATAAAGAAAGGAGCGCCAGAAGTTACGGTTTCTGCATACTTCTATCGCCTCGTTCACTGTCATCAACCTCTTCATACATGCGTGTCCTTCCTCCAGTGTCAGCGATACTGAGTTTAAAAATATAATCAAATTAAGTCCGTATGCTTCGTCTCGTTTAATGTGTTTATATAATTTCACAGATTACTATGGTGCGTTTTAATCCCAATCCCCATTATATACTGTACGCGTCATTTATTTTGTTTGTCCTAATTGCTAAATGAACGAAGTCTTAACATAAAATTGTTTATATCCTTTGTATTGTTGTGGTTTGTTAACATTATTTGCATTATCAAAATCTAGGTTATTTCCAGAACTAACAATTATGAGATTAGGCAAGAAGTGAGAACTTGCAGTACAAATATAGAAAAAAGGAAAGGTGAAAATTTGTTGGTATTACACAGAAAAAAATATTACAACTTGTATGTATTTCATACAAAATAAGTGAATACGCCTGCAAATTTAACTAAATCTACTTAATAAGTTGTACTTCCCGTTGACCTACAATATTGAAATCGGGAAAAGTACGGTTGTCGAGTTCGACTCGCACTTGACCGGTCTTTTTAATCTCTACATCGCTGCGTATAAAGCCACATACGAATAACGCATTCAAAATTAAAATTATTTATTTTTATTACTTTAGCGTTGAATTTACAACTTAGTACAAGACAATAAACAAAAATACAAAAAAAATGTATAGCAAATACTTTCAAATTCCATTCAATTACGCACAATCGTGGCGAAAACGAATTAATGGAAAGATAACATAATCTGCCCCAAGGAGTGTAAACCCCTTACTTACTATACTACCACAAAGGAGCACAATGTGCCTCTTATAATGAATTTAATCCTGAATTTGGCTAAAATCTTGAAATATTTTATTATAATCTACGTAGCGAAGTGAGACCGTAATACCGACTGTTTATATTAAATTGCCATTAAAAATATGAACATTATCTTAATGGAAACGTTAGTATATTAACACTAGGTTAGTTAGGTAGCTGTAACCGACAGGTTCTGGGTTCGATCCCCAGACGAGGAAATGAAATATTTAATATTTTCAATTTAAGTATTTAATGTTTCAATTCTTCGCTCTGGTAATAAGGCAAAGCGCGGCATTGAATTCCGCCACTCAACACGCAATACCTCAAATTCTGCGGAAAGTGGGGAACGGAAGTGAAACGGAGTGTCTTAACACTAGGTCCCCGGGTTCTCTCTGCCTACCCTGCTTCGAAGCTAAAAAAAAAGAAAACGAAAAAAATAATAATTATTATTTTGCGTTAAGTGGCGGAATCACACAATGCGCTTTGCTTCATTACGAGTGCGAAGAAAATGAAAATCCATGCATGTTTGTGTCTCTGCGCCATGACAGCCTTCGATATTGAATGTTGAATATATGAATATTAAATATATAGGACGTTTGACGCAGAGTTTGTATATTAATATGTGTATCAGTTGCCGTTATCCGGAAGCTGATGTCCCTAAACAAAATAATTGAACGTAGGAGTGTACCACCAGTACATTATGTTCTAACGATACTAAGCTAGCCTGTAGTTCTGTCAAATATGTGGATTATTTTACTAAACTACAAAAAAGTCCCCACAATACATATAACTTTTCATTTATTTTATAACATTGTCGTATTTAAGAACCAACCCAATTTCCACCAAATTTGATGTACTGGCGCGTTGAGTGGCGGACCTCAACACCACAATATTTGTATAATACTGTTGTGTAAAGTATTTTGACACTACGTTCAGTTTGCCTCCTCAGTTTTATGCCTTTAAAATCATGAAATGCATGCAACGTTTCATGATTAAAAAGGAATCAGTATGTACATAAGAGTATACGTAACAGACCAAGTGGCACCAAAACAAATAAACCGCACCAATGATACAGATACAGTTGCGATATCGTTTCAAACTAAATATTTACTGTTTGGTAATGAAAAAGCTAGTGATTTTTACTGGCTGACTTATTTAAATGGCAAGAAAAAATATACTATATAATACAGACTAATAGTTCCTGCATAGGTACTTTATAGGAAAGTTAAGGTCTTACTATAAATAAGTTTTATTCATCAAATAAGGCGTTGTCAAAACACGGAGTTAAATCGCAATGCTTCAATTTGGTGTAACATTTTCCGAAACGAAAGTGTTCGTTAATATTAGGACACTTTTCACTAGATTTTCAGATTATCCTCATCTATCTTGCTGTGCATAGAATATGGCGTGAAGTTAAAAACGATTTAAATAAATAAATATATACCGAATAATACTAGCGATAGTTCGCGTTACAAATTGCTACTTTATAAAACATGGAAAGGTATCTACTCTAAGTTCATTTTAGAACTTTTACGACTATGAACGAGACTTTAGAAAGCACTTAATGAAAGCTTAGAATATAGTAATTCACGACATCCAAGGCCTGTCAGCAACCAACAAGCTACAGACATAGAATAGAGAGAGTGGCAACGGATACTGATGACTAACATTTATTTGTTACTATCCCTTTGCAAAATGGTTCACGAAGCTTTTATGTTTTACGTGGAAACATGTTTTTGTTAAGCTATCGCTTAATTTAATGTGAATTTTTAAATCCTTTATATATGAGATTTTTTAATGTCAATAGTGATTTATAAAATCACATAAATTCATATAAAAAAAGTAATTTTCCAACGTAATTAAATATAAAATCCGTAAAAGATATTGTTCCCTCTGCTTACCCTAGAGGGAATTTGGGAACATAGAGTTAAGACACTCCGCTCCCATTATGATACTGCGGTCACTTTTCACTGAATTATTTGGAATAATAATAAGCTTATTGATGTTGGCAATTTTTGTTCACGCGATAGATTGGATTGGAAAATAATGACTGTTCATTTTAATTTATATGACGTAATCCTCATATTAATCAATCCTTAAAAATAGTTATAAAGTTTTTTAATAAATCGTTTACTTTAACAATATAGGCAATATTTATTAAACTTCCTACTATTATTCAATTTTTAGCTTCTTTTTTATATCCAACATATAGCAGAGTAGGTAGTCGTTGGAACCTAATGTCAAGACACTCTGTTACAAAGTTTCCGCCGAAATCTAGAGGCATGACTTGTTTAGCAGCGGAGTTTAACGCCGTGTCTAATTTTTTACCAGAGTGAAAAAATGAAAATATTTAATATTTCATATCTTTGAGTGGGAATCGAATCTGATCAAAATTACTATAGTAATTAGTAAAGTTCTACTAAATCATTCATTTATTTATAAGGCATTTAATAATAGCTGTTTCATTAACGAATAAAGTCAAGTATTCTACTTTATTAATCAAGGTCACTGTGGAGCAGCAGCATACCATCTGATTGTGTACGTGACGGTCATAGGTACGATTTCTTCTCAGGAAAATGTATCATGTTCGATACTTCGATCTGGTAACAAGAATAAGCGCGTTGGAGTGTGAGGAACGACAAAATATGAATTAAAATTAAACTTTATTACCATAACAGAAAAGAAGAAGCTGTCAGTGTAACAAAAAGCTGAAACGTCATACATATTCATTCATGAAGTTCGTTAGACCGGCGCGACTGATCTCCGCGAGTCAATCTGAATACGAATAGAGTGAGGACTAGACTATTACACGTGGGACATGCCCTCGTGTATTGGTTTTAAAGTTACTGTTTTTTGTCCAGTTTTATGTTCTATCCTACATATGCCTGGAAACGGAGTGTATTCAGAGTAGGTTCTCAGAACCTACTCTGAATACACTCCGTTCCTATTAAGAAACAAAAAACAAATTTAAAGCCAGTCGTGGTGCAAAGTCACTAAAATCCTTCCTCAACGAAATGAAATACATTTGTTTTATTTCTTCGCTCTGGTAACAAGACAAAGCGCAGCGTTTAGCAGTGCCTTAGAGTTTTAACTTCCGATGCAAGAACATATGTATTATAAGTTTGCCCCGTCTGTCCGTCTGTTGCACCGCAGCTCCTGTTTTATTGAAATGATTTCAGATTGTTTGAAATTTTCATTAAGGTTATAAAATAAAATAAAATGCATTCACTATCTTAGCACAATTGAAATTCGTTTGAAAAATATTTTCTACTTTATGGTTTTTAGTATCTCTTCGAAACAAATAATAAAATAGTACTTTTTCTAGATCGTAACGAGAGATTTTCATGGAGACGACTAAGTCAGTGAACTTTTTAATAAAGCTGAATATAAATTAATATATACATTTTAGCTTAACACTGTCACCCACACGTGGCAGGGTAGGCAAAGGAAACTTGGGGACCTAGTGTTAAGACACTTCGTTTCCATTACAAAACTTCTTTTACCCACTTTCTGCTGAATAGTAATTCTATTCTTTTCTTGTGTTTAATATAGTAAGTAACATTTTTTGTATTTTATATAGTAAGTAACATTTTTGTTTATTTGTTTACGTACAAGTAAGATTACTCACGTTGTTTCTTATTTTTGTGATTCAAGTTTATTTTTATCAAAGAAATTGCTTATAGCAATGAGACCACATTTTCATACATGTTTTTGTTTGTTTGCTGTTGTTTTTTTTTATTTTTGTATAATGAATATTGGATATTTTTCGTGTTTTCGGAACAAACATTTATTATTTGTTTTTTCAAATATTTGCCAAAAGGAGATCCATTTTTTATTAAAAACTCACGTTTTTCCTCGCGCACCAAGGTAAGCTGTAAGAATTTAGTGTTAAAACATTCCATTTTGCCCAATTATCAAGATTTGAACCGCACCATTAGATATTGTCATCATACCATACAGATTGGCGATAGTATTTATTTAAGTGTTTGTATAACATAATTTTTACACAATGTAAAGTTTACAATATTAAATTGATGTACTCGTAATAATATTGCGTGCTGGATGTCTACAACACTATTTACTGAGCGATTGTATAGGTAATTGATGCATTAGTTAAAGTGAAGGCACGTCACGTGGAAACTAACAATTTATAGCTATTCTATGCTGTACTCGCGTGTTCTACAAATTACTGTATTTAAACCATCACTAATAGTGTAGTATTATTGTGCGCTAGAGAAGATTTGTGTATTACTTTTGGTTTAGATATTTGTGTAAAATTTTCTTTAAGTTTCATCTAAATTCGGCAAGTTTTATAGGCATTTGTAGTTTTGTAAAGATAAATATACAAATTGGGATGAGGTCAGTCGTGGCGCAAGGGCTGTTTCGCCGTGTGATCCCGGCTTAGAATAGGATCATCCTGGTACTGATGGTGTCGTAAGAGGCGACTAAAGTACGAGTGGGAGAGTTACGTTGTCAGCAATGACAACACGCATGGGCAGGTTCGACCGGATTGTTACCACCCTCGGCATTTAAAACCAGCGTTAAGTAGTGACCTTGGTCACTGCGTTTCGCATTGGGTAATGCCGGGCCCCGGTGCCCATCCACTTTACAGACCGGCAACGCTCCTGCAGCTCCTCTGGCGCTACACGGGGCCGTGGGCGGCGGTGATCACTTACCATCAGGTGACCCGCACGCTCGTTTGCCGTGTCTTTTCCATAAAAATAAAGGGCATGAGCGTACGACTGCAAGCGTGACAGGTTGTGGGTTACATTCCTTTTCGAGGAAATGTTTATTTACTCATTCGAGAAATGAGACAAAGCGGGGCGTTGAGTTCTTCACGCTATAGCGTGTAGAAATCAACGCCCCGCACACATATGTGAACAGCGTGAAGTTAAAAAAATATAAATTTGTCTAATTTTTTTCTCGAAGACTACTTTCACATACATATGTATATCAAAGTCGTCTTTATTGTAAATAGAAAAAAAAAATTTTCTACTTACAAGCATCGATGTGTTATAATTTACATACAAATAGACAAGAAAAATAAAAACGATAAATAATTATAGTCACAAATATTATGTTTAACTTACGTCAATTTATAGAAGTAATAAAATAAAAAAGGCGAAATCTCATCATATTTTAACTGAATCAAAGTTTACTGCTTAATAATAACTAACCCAGTCCTGTCGTGATGCAGAATTAAAGTCTAATTTATCTAAAATAATTTTTCACTTTCTTTACTAAAATATTTTTTAAAATAATCTATTTGAATTGAAGAGTCACCAGAGTCAATAAATACTGAAATTAAAATTTTAACATAGAAGGTATTCAACACGCGCCTCTTTGATACCGTTCAATCTTTTTGACCAACCAAGCCATACGTTATCACTTAGCTACATCAGCGATAATCAATGGAGTTCGATTTTGATTCATAATCGGACGTCAAAATTGAGTATTGCGTAGAAAACGGAGTACCTTATCACTAGGTTACTTCTACGTACCACACTAGCTTATTGCATGGTAGGTAGCCTACATTACTAACGTTTCTGTACAACTATTATTGGCATTGATACGTATATATATTGGTTACAATAATAACAAACAACCAAATTGAACTATGTATTTACCACTGTATATATTATTTATTTGACATTCAATATAACAACAGGTGTTGGTAGTTATGGAGTATAATTGATTAATATGACTGATGTATCTGTTTGTGTTCATTTTTATATAAATAATGCTAATTATTTAAAGAGTGCCCTTTCAAATGTTTTTATTTTAAAGTGAAGACCTTGCGTATTACCATCTATACCAAAAGTGTTCACAAAATTTAAGTAATACATATGTTTACTCTTTTTAAAGTGTTATTCCACACTTAGGAAAGAAAAATACTAAATTTAAAAACGTATAAAAATTTGTACGAAGATTTGAACCCGCGCCTCTTGGAATCCGTCCAAGCGCTCTGACCACTAAGCCATTCGTTCTCACCAAGCTCCGTCGTAATTTTTATACGCTTGTTACAACTTACTTATTTTATTTTTTTTTAACTTAGTATTTTTCTTTCCCAAGTGTGGAATAACACTTTAAAAATAGTAAAAAAATTTAATAAATAGCATTCTCTCTTGCCAAACGATAATTCTAACGAATTATGTTTGGGTAGCAGAAATTTGTAAAAATCTCCCTACAGAGATGCTAACAAACAAATTTCACAATCTGAAAGAGTATATTTATTCATCAAATAGGTAAGAAGTGGCGCCCATGACCGATTACCTTCGTCGTCGCCCGCCCTGCGCCGCCCCCGCTAGTCCGCCGTGACGCGGCACTTGTTTCGTCTATAAGCAAATAACGGTTATTAGACCTCACGGTAATTAATCATTATTTAATAATATTAAAAAGCGGTTTAAGCCTGAAGTACTTTTTATCTACGCCTTGTCAACTATAATTAATTAAATTATAAATATATTAAATTTCTTTTTCATAATATTTTTTGGTTAATAACCGATTTCAATCAGCTTTATTTTTAAGTTTTGCTCTTTGATTCATTCTCCCAAATAGGAATCGAACCCACAACCGTCGCTGCAATGAAACAGGCGTTTTTTCACTGCACATTGATATCTATTCTACTAAATTTTATATCGTATCGATGACACAAGTAAATTGAAATTATTCACTAAAATGTAAAATTATTTATTAATTGCTCAATTTTAACGAAAACTGTTGTATTTAGAAAATGAGAAAGTTGTTTTACACAATACTTCTTTATCTTTCAAAGTAATCTGACCTCACTCTAGAACTTACCACTACGTGCTCTATATAACGGCGTCCTGTACTCGACGCGTCGTTACGTGTGACGTTACAGAAGTGCATGTCACATCCGCCGCGTCGCGAGCGCACGTTACAGTTGACAGACACTCACAGCGTTATATCCGTTACTTTACGCTACAAGGAGTATCGTTTCCTTAGATTCATATTGTGTAGTAGTAGTTTAAATGTTATCAAGTTATAAGTGTTACAGAATATATTGAATTCGTTTCTTATAAAGTATCCCCATGACATATGCGGTGTTTATCTTTACGATTTGTCCAATAAACGATGTCTATTTTATTTATATTGTGTCTATATATTACAGAGCACAAACTATTGAATATTGTGTAGATTAATCACTTCACTGTTATTCGGACTTTTCTTACATGAGGCCTTTTTAAATAGAAACTACTATATACAAATATAATTAAAAATATGTCAATAATCTCGCAAGTAAATGTATTTAAAACTATAAAATTTTCGTATAATAAAATCATAATGAATATAATAAAGTCACTTCCAGTCACGAGTTGTGAAAGTGTTTAACACAATTAAACCAGCTAATATCACAGAGTACTGACATACAGTCGTACATACATATTGTAGAATCACGCTCGAATACTCTACAATACGTACAAAGTGTTACGCTTTGCATTATTATGTTGGGTTAATTCATCCGCTAAATGAAGAGCATTAAGTAAATATTGTTCACATTTTATAATATATATTCACAAATTTAAATAGCATATACAAATACTTTTTTTTAATTGTAATTAAATATATTTGTTTAATATATCGTTTTATAAATAAATTCACACTTAAATAACCTACCGTGGTGCAAAGGACCATACGAACGTATACTTGTTCCATACCCATGATTTTGGTTTCGATTCCTTCTTGGGCAGAAAAAATATTTAATAATTTAGTATCCTCGCTCTGGTAATGACACAAAGCTCGTCGTTGAGATCCGCCAATCAGCACGCAATGTCTTAAGATTTGTGTGGTAAATGCGGTCCGAAAGTCTCTTAAAAATAAATTTCCATATTCCTGCTCCTTACCCTACTGAGTGCGAGATAGAGCGTGAAAGTAAAAAGTATGTTTACATATAAATATCTACGGTATCAGAAGCGTATCTGTATGTATCTATGTATTTCATGCTTAAAATAAATCAATGTTGATGATACTGTCCACTGAAACGGGTAACGGAAGCTTACGTTTACAATATATATAATAATAACAGATAACAGAACCGTTTCCTACATTAAATATGTATATTTTTTTGTATGAATTGCTTGTTCTGGTCTCCACGTGCCACGGCATTCTTTACTACAGATACAGTAAAAGGAAAACCTCTCAATTAAATTGTTTGCCGAATGTAATTTCGCTCGCGAGTCTTTCTTTGATGCGGATTGTGTGAAAGAAAAAAGAAGTCAACGTCTAACGAGGCAAGCGCAGATGTGTGAGCACGTATTTACGGAATGTAATAATTGCTCTATAAATGTAAATGTTAAAAATTTAATATATTGGTCACTTTTAGAGTAACATAAGTTTGAACTGAACGCAAATTTTAATATTCA
>DWMZ01000392.1:0-23670 GCA_018249855.1 Eueides tales michaeli | reverse complement strand
TTTTACAAATTTCCGCTACACAAAGATAATTAGAATTATCGTTTGGCAAGAGAGAATGCTGTTTATTAAATATTTTTACTATTTTTAAAGTGTTATTCCACACTTAGGAAAGAAAAATACTAAATTTTTAAAAACATATAAAAATTTGGACGAAGCAGGATTTGAACCTGCGCCTCTTGAAAACCGTTCAAGCGCTCTGACCACTAAGCCATCCGTCCTCACCAAGCTCCGTCGAAATTTTTATACGTTTGTTACAGTTTAAATTTAGTATTTAGTTTAAATTTAGTATTTTTCTTTCCTAAGTGTGGAATAACACTTTAAAAATAGTAAAAATATTTAGTGTTTGTTTTGTGTAAATCAGTTGATGAATAAAAAAAGTTATACCAATATAAGACATTTAGTTCGAAAAAAATACTACAATATTTTTATTAATTTAGTTGAAATTTTAGTTTTTCATGTATAAATGCTATCTTAAAAGTCATATATTATTAGTACAAGAAATTAATTGAGACTAGTACCTGAATAATATAGCGTAATTCAAGCGGGCAAAGCCGCGGGCGGGTCGCTTTAATATAAAAATATTTGTTATCCTCACTGCTTATAGTACACGTAATATATTTATAAAGAAAAGAAAAAAAAGACAGAAGCCTTAAAGGATCACTTTATTGTGTAATGTAGTAAATTTCACACAAAACAACTACATGCGGGCGTAAACATGCAATTTTTTTATAAATTGGATTTTCCGTTATCTTTCCCTCGTTACCAGGAAACCACCACCACCACTGGAGAAATCAAAATATTAAATACTAGCGACCCTCCCGCGGCTTCGCCCGCTTTAATTATTCTATTTTATTTACTTATTTACTTACTTACTTAGCTTCACGCTATATCCCTAGCGCAGAAAGAACGATACGGTCTCGGCATACCTCGTTCGCCTCGTCCACTGTCATCCAACTCTTCATAGATACCTTCGGGGTGTCCTCATGCTTTTTACGTGACCTTCCTCCAGTATCGTAGATACTGTGTTTTCGAAGGTCAACCGAAGTCTCCCTCCCTCTCTTACTGACTTTTCCTTCATAAATCTTTTTTGCCCATCTTTGTTCACTCATTCGCTCGACGTGCCCAATCCCCCTGAGCACGTTCTTCTTCATTCTCTTCATTGGGTATGCGATCAGCTGAGCTGACTCGCATTTGAGATCGCATCTCTACTTTACATATTTGTTCTAATTAAATTATCACTTTTAAGTCATTGTCAACATTGAACGCTATAATTTCAACTAAATTAAGAAAAATATTAAACCCAAATGTGTCGTATATTGACATAACTTTTTTATTTATCAACCGATTAAAAGAGGGCTGTCGTGGCGCAGCGGCACAAGCATGTGGCTGTAACCGACAGGTTCTGGGTTCGATCCCTAGTCGAGAAAATGAAATATTTAATATTTTCAAATAAAATATTTAATATTTCTTTTCTTCGCTCTGGTAATAAGGCAAAGCGCGGCGTTGAGTTCCGCCACTCAACACGCAATGCCGGAGTGTCTTAACACTAGGTTCCCGGGTTCCCTCTGCCTACCCTGCTTTGTGCGGGATACACCGTGAAGCTAAATAAATAATAAATTAAAATAAAAACAAACACTAAATGTGACAAATAACTTAAATTTAAATATATACTTTTTTTGGTCCTATTACGAGTACTTTAATAAACGTCCACAGTATGATTTTTTTTTAATATATCTTTCATGTCACAACTTGTCGTGTTTACAGACACACGTTTGTGCCTCTGTGCCAAAAGAGGCCTCAAGGTAAAGTGTGTAAGGTAGAATTCAAAATTCAAATTCAAATACTAGTATTTAAAATAAGAAGCTACAGGCTTCGTTTTTTGAACGTCAAACAATTTACCACCAGTTCACTAAAGTTACTGCCTCAGACCTGAGAAGAACTGGCGAAAGAAACTCAGCGGGACATGTCTCTTTTTTTTTAATCAACACTTTACATCATATATTTACGTGACAATGATACATTTGAAATAGCCTGGAGCGAGCATTCCCAAGGCCATTTATAAAATCGTTAATCGAATTACGACATTGTTTTTTTTTTATATTTCAGGACAAAATCTATCCTGCCCATAAGTTCTTACTGCAGAGGAACATTCGAGTGCAATATTTGACCATAGCAAAGAAGAGTCTATGGTGTAACACGATAACTTTGAAATTCCAAAAGGCTATGACAAACCTTGGGTATACAGGACTGTTTGACAAGTCGGCTTCAATATGTGTTAGAGATGTGAGAACTGAAGATCAGTTTTTATTTTTATTTTTCAACTTCACTATAGCGTGACAGGCTCGCACAAGGCAGGGCAAGCAGAGGGAACATGGGAACCTAGTGTTAAGGCACTCCGTTTCGTTCCCCACTTTCCACAGAAATTGACACATTGAGTCTAGGGTGGCGGAACTCAACGCCGCGTTTTCGCCTTGCTGCCAGAGCAAAGAAATGAAAACATTAAATATTTAAATTGTAAATATTAATCATGTCATTTCCTCGAGTGTTGGCAGAGGGAACCTTATGTGAAAGTGTTGAGATGTTTCGTTCCCCTCGCACCGCTCTTTGTGACATTGCGTGTTGAGCCTTGTAACGATTTAAAGGAAATAATCTTTCTTGCTATATTTGAACCCATAACCTTGGGGTTGGAGGTCAAACTTTACGAGGCCGATCGTGTCGCGGGGACACAAGGGACTCATACAGGACAAGTTCGATCCTCACTCTAGAAAATGAAATATTTAATATTTTTATTGCTTCGCTCTAGCAATAAGCACTCAGCTTCACGCTGTATCACTCACATGGCAGGGTAGGCAGAGGGAACTTGGGAACCTAGTGTTAAAACACTCGTTCCCCACTTTCCAATGCATTTTAGGCATTACGTGTTGAGTTGCGGAACTCAACGTCGCGCTTTGCCTTGTTGCCAGAGCGAAGAAATGAAACATTAAATATTTAAATTTAAAATATTTAATAGTTCAATTTTGGAGTGAGAACAAATGATACGATTTGGTCAACATTACACCTATATATATGAAATAATGGAGTAAAAAATACCTTGAAAATTTCAAAAGCTTTAAGCTCCCAAAAAATAATACCATTCCAATTTTTCAATTAATATGACTAACCTGACCCAATTATATTTGTATATTACAGCCTGATAGAGAAGCTCAGCCTTGTCACGTAAGTAAAGAAATGTTATAATAAACGTGGGGCCTGCTGTGATGGCGACTGTAAATGCTATAGGTTGTAAGTTCTATACCCACCCGAGAAAATTTATTATATAATAATTTTATTTCTTTACGATGAGATCCGTCACTCAAGACTCGATAACTCAAATTCGGCGGAAAATGGGGAACGGAAGTGCCTTAATGGGAACGGAGTGTTAACATTAGGTTCCCTAAGTATCTCCAAGTATCTTTGATTTTCGCGATTGTTACACATTTTAAATGAAACAATTTTAAACGGATTAATCGCGTATATTGTTTGATTAACATTTTTGGAAACCAGACGTTTTGAACACTTTACAGTAGTCCATGGTCATATATACAGGATTAATACGGTTAAAATTGTTTTTTTTAGCTTCACGCTGTATCCCGCATATCCCGCACGAGACAGGTTAGGCAGAGGGAACCCGGGAACCTAGTGTTAGGACACTCCGTTCCACTTGCATTGTTGAGTGGCGGAACTCAACGCCGCGCTTTGCCTTATTACCAGATTGTTTCATTTGAAATTAGGTTCCCTACTTCCCTTTACCCCCTTTATGCAGTGTAAAGTTAAAAAAAACAATAAACTACCAACTGTCATATTATCCACTCTGACCAAGTGCCTAAATAATAGTTAAAGATATCAAATATTACTTAAATCTTTTCATATATCCCGTTAAATATTTAATTCCCTCGAGTGAGAATCGAACCCACAACGACCTTAATTAACTTAATGTATGTAACTAACTTACTTTGTTTTTTTTACCTTCACACTGTATCCCGCACGAGGCAGGGTAGGCAGAGGGAACCCGGGAACCTAGTGTTAGGACACTCCGTTCCACTTCCGTTCCTCGAGTGGCGGAACTCAACGCCGCGCTTTGCTTTATTACCAGAGCGAAGAAATGAAACATATTAAATATTTAAATGGAAAATATTAATTATTTCATTTCCTCGACTGGGTATCGAACCCACAACCTGTCGGTTACAGTCACACGCTTGTGCCGCTGCGCCACGACAGGCCTCAATACTTTGTTTTTCAAATTACAATTTACATTTCAGGGTATGTACGGAGCACCGTTAATATGCCGTGGGCGAGCATTCGGCATGCTAATGTCTCCTGATGCTCAGTGGGCGAACTGCACGGGCCATACCGCTCTCGTCCACATGTTCAGTGCTCCACATATAAGAAATTTCATGCTTTGCGTTAGTGGGTACGTAGCTGAGTAGAATTTTGTTATTACAATATGTTGGGAAAATCGTATTAATTTAGTATTTTCCTTTCCTCGCTCTGGTGAGGCAAAGAGCGGCGTTGAGTTACGCCACTCAACTCGTATTTGGATGGTGGGGAATGGAAGGTTCTGTTTATTTTTTTGGTATCGGTAGATCTTTATTCTCACTTCGACAACGTCATTTCCATGTGGAATTAATTTAAAAATAAAAATATATGAATAATTATAACATTTAAAAATTTCAATTTCAAAAGAGGCCTGTCGTGGCGCAGCGGCACAAGCGTGTGACTGTAACCGATAGGTTGTGGTATCGATCCTCGGTCGAGGAAATGAAATGTTTAATATATTCAATGTTTCATTTCTTAGCTCTGGTAAAAAGGCAAAACGCGGCGTTGAGTTCCGCCACTCAACACGCAATAAAAATGGGGAATGGAAGTGGAACGGAGTGTCTTAACACTAGGTTCCCAAGTTCCCCCTCTCCCTACCCTGCAATGTGCGGGATTATAGCGTGAAGCTGAGTAGAATAAAAAATTTCAATATATTTTTTTGGTTAAGTATTTTGTAAACCTTGGGTTAAGACACTTTGATATTTTGCCCACTTTCCGCCATTTAAGGCTTAGCATGTATTCTCAGGGAGCTAAACGCCGCGCTTTGCCTCGTTACCAAAGAGTTACCAAATTAATACTTTAAGTAACTTTAATCACTCAATAAACCTAAAAGAAATTATACACGCCTCGTTTTGTTACCAGAGCATGTATGTAAGTGATCATCGTTTGTTTGCCCGAGCTGGAATTACACACACAACGCCACTACGCCATTTTTAATAAGTTTCATGAGAGTTTCAATAAATTTCATGGTTTTCACTTTCTGTGTTTCCCGTATAAAGCAGGCTAGGCAGAGGAAATGCGAGGACCCAGTGCTAAGACACTCCGTTTCGTCCCCCACTTTTCGCCGAATTTGAGGCATTGCGTGTTGAGTGGCGGCACTCAACGCCGACCTTTACCTTCTAATGAGAGCGAGAGAAATGAAAATATTTAATAGTTCATTTGAAAATATTGAATACTTAATTTGCTCTAGTGGGGATCGAACCCACAACCTGTCGTTCACAGCCACACGGCTTGTGCCACTGCGCCATGACAGGTCTCAAATAAATTTCGTGAATATTTCATTTTTATAAAATCTATAAATATAAAAGGTAGGCTTTATAGTTAAAATATATGTTACTGGCTCATACCTACCACGCCCCTGAAATTAATAATTTGAAAGGTTCATCAATGAACGCTGTCTCACGTATTCATAAATGTTATCGTGAAACAGGATATTTTTTTAAGCTTCACGCTCTTTCCCGCATGTAGCAGGATAGACAGAGCTATATACATAGACACGCTGCTCAATCTTAGGGTCATTGAAAGATGAGTGGCGGATCTTAACGCCGCGGCTTGTCTTGTTAGGTAGGAAGTAAGTGTTCACTTATAGAACTAAAGTAAAATGACAATATTGTGTTAATAATTACAAATAATAAATAATTGTTATAACATATGTCTCCCACATGTTGGATTCCGCGAGACTAAAACAGAAAAAAGTTATACTTTCAGTATCTTTTTTGATAGGAAAAAGCTAAAATTTTATAAAAAATAATATTTGTTTCAACTTATTTTTAACCCTCTTTTTTATAGAAAGAAGTGTTATGAGTAGGACCTATGTGTGTGTGATTTTTCAATTTTTATTTTTATTTGATCGTCTCAATAGAAATATTATCTATACTAAAGTAGCCTCTTGTGGCGCAAGACCACAAGCGTGCAGCTTTAAGCGTGACAGGTTGTGGGTGCGATAACCACATGAGAAAATTATATATTTACATATTTTCAAATTAATTATTTAACATTTTCATTTCAACAAAGAAAAAAGGCCGGTATTTTTTTTTAATAAGCATTTTTATTTTCTATGTGTAAATTAAATTTAAAAATATTAAAAATATCTATATTTTCTTTCAGTTTATTTAACCCAGAATATAATTTAAGTTGGGAGGCAATGAAGAAAAGTCTAGAGAACGACGTATATAACCAGGGGCACTACGATTATATTCCAGAACTGTATGACAGGATGGTGTATCAAGACTCGGAGAGTTCGGAAGAATTGTAGGAAGAGAAAAGGAAGAAAGTTTATGGAAGAAGTGGAAGTAAAATCTAAATTAGATAATGAAAATGTTGTGATTAAATATAAAATTTAAACATTTGTATTATTATTCTTTTTTTATTGTTTTTTCAGCTTGACGCTGTACCCCGCATATGGCAGGATAGTTAGGGGGAGCTTAGGTACCTAATGTTAAGATACTCTGTTCCATTCCCTACTTTCAGCCAAATTTAAAGTATTGCGTATTGTCATCACGTTCATATATCTCCTTGTATAATTCCGTCCATCGGTTCCGTCCAACCTATGGTTGTTCTTTTAAAAGATCACAGTAGTTCGAAAGCACCCCTTTTGTTCTACAGGTTAGCGAGCAAGTCCAGGAATCACTCACTTCTCGCCAGAAAAGCTTTGTATTTTCCTTGTCTTTTATAAGGTGTGATTTTTCTAAAGCTTCCTGAGATTTCTGATAAAAAAAAATAGCTTTTGAGGCACTTCGTTCTTCATACTCTGTATAATTTTCATGACATTGGATTTAAACAACAACTCAACTTGTCTTGTTGCCTGAGCGAGAAAATTAAATAATGATATTTACTAGTTTCTTCTACTTCGAGTGGAAATCGAAACCACACTTAAACTTGGGTTCCCTCTGTCCACCCTGCCTCGTGCGGGATACAGCGTGAACCTGAAAAAAAAAATAGATATATCATATACCAAAAAATTCTCCATTACTAAGTAATCAATTTTACAGTTTTTTTTTAAATTTTACACAAATAACACAATTATCACGTCCATTACATAATACTATAATTTTTCACCTCAACGCTGTATGCCGCATGTGATAGAGTAAGCAGAGGAAATTTATGAACCCTAGTGTTAAAACACTCCGTCACACTTGAGGCCTGAATTTGAAGCATCACATGTTGAGAGACGGGCTACAGCACGCTGTGGCTCGTTACTAGAGTTGGGACAAAAAATATTAAATACTTCATCTCCTCAAGTACGAATCGAATTGACAACCTATGTGCTCCTACACCACGAAAGGCCTCTAATATTATAAAATAAATATTCCATGTTATATTAAATTTTAAAGCCAAGTTTATATTAAGGTATTACTAATAAATTATTAAATGACAGGGCCGCTTGGTCAGGTGGTCTCTTTAGTTTAATATGGCCTTAGGTAAAGTCTCAGTTTTCATAAAATTTATAGTTTATGTTTGTTTCGTTAATCGCCTGTATATTAGGAACTATTTAAATGAAATTTAAACTTTTTTGTTTTGGATAGTATATTTACCTAGTGAAAATTATTTTGGTGGTAAATTATTTTATTTAAAAAAAGTTAAGCTTTCAATTTCTTGTTGTGAATAAAATTATTTAATTAAGACTTTTACTATATATTTGACTTTAAACTTGACTTTAATTTTGACTTTGACGTTGCTTTCAACTTTGCAATTGACTTTGACTTTGACTTTTCATTTAAGAACTGAACTGAACTGACTTTTCATTTGGCTTATTAAATAACTGAACTGAGCTTATTTAAGAACTGAACTGAACTGACTTTTCATTTGGCTTTAAACTTTGAAATATTACACAGAAAGAAAATCTTCGTAGTTTTCGATAGCATGATATAACAAACTAATTGTAAGTTAATTATTATTCTCACTGTACCGGGTGGGTGCAGGACTGTAGACGTAACAGATTGTGGCTTCGATTCTTAATCGAGGATATGAAATATTCATTATTTTCATTTCCTCGCTCTTATGAAAAGGCCGAAACAGCGTTTAGTTCCGCCACTCAACATCCAAAACCTCAAATTCAGCGGAACGGAAGTGTCTCAATATTAGGTTCCCAACTTCCCTCTTCTACCCTGCAATGTGAAAGTAAAAAAAGAGATAAAAAAACACTTTAAGCGCTACTCTAGATCATAATGCATTATTAAATATTCCAGAAAAAATATGTAAATTGTAGTATATTATACTTACTTTGTGTTTTATATTAATAGAACTTTTACATAGGCGTAGTGCAATTGTGACGTGCTTTTATTGAAGTATATGGATTTGAATTCTATTGTAAATAGTTATGGATTGTCGTGGCGTGAGGGCATAAGCGTGCGAATGGAAACGCGACAGGTCGTAGATTCGATTCCTCGCTCAGATAAAAAGGCAAAGCGTGGCGTCTAATTCTACCATACAAGGTTTCCAAGTTCCCAAGCTTTAAATATGCTATTATTTATTTAGTATAATTTAAAAATTAGGGAAAATTAGTTGATTATTTTAGTATGGCTGTTCATACGGTTATATCTTTTCTAAATTTATTTGAGTTTGTTGTGCCGGCTGTATCGTAGATGACTCCGAAAGAATAGGGAGACAGATAAAAAAATAAAATTGTTTGTCTTTTAGTACTGTGTAAAAAGTACACTTGACTGTTCAAAACGAAGGTGATTTAGTAGGAACTAAGTATTTTTCATTTGCTGAGCTCAGTTCTTTTACTCAGAACGACGTACTGTAAAAAAACTAATTACATCGAGCGGAAATCGAACGTACAACCTCAAAATGAAAACTTTTATATAAGTTTTTATATAAAAGTATCTATATGTTACAGAATTATGTTAAACTAAACTTTTATATAAAAACTTTTATATAAGTTTTTATATAAAAGTTTAGTTTAACATAATTGTCAAAATAATTACCAACCAACTATAAATTACCGTTTAACTATGAGATTAAAGCACACCCTAGCTAAGTACGGTAAATTTGAAACTTGTGCGAAAATTGTTGGAAGCTTTACGGAATGCCTGCAAAGGTTCTATGTAGTGGAATAGTTTACAATAGAATGTCTAAGACTTCATTTGGATTAAACTACTCTATAGTTGTTACCGTTTTGAGGGTTTCTATTAACTTTACTTCTATACTTCTAGTAATGGGAAATACGATACTATTGTAGTAGCGGAGAGTGGTGGTATGTTATAAAATATCACTATTTCAAACATTATTAAGGGTAAACCTAAACCTAAGGGTAATTTTACATTTTTTGGCGTAACTCAACGCCGCAGTTTGCAGGTCAGAACACCTAGTAACTATCTTACTGGGTGTTCTGACCTGCAAACTGCGGCGTTGAGTTACGCCTCTCAATATGATTTGCTTTTAGAATTCGGCAATAAGTGGGGAACTGAGTTATCTTAGTGAAAACGATGGTTTTCAGGTACCCTCTGTTTACCCTGCTATGTGCGATATACAGCGTGAAGCTATAAGAGAAAGATGATATTTTTGTACTTAACGCGACTGTAAAAACCTGCATATTTTATATTCATGCCTCCATCTTGGCGTATCCTTCTTTAGTAATCCTTAGTTAGGTTTTTACTGTAACATGAGGAGTGATCTGGAGAACCGTATAACTTGGTACCTGCCGCCAAATTGTCTAACCGCACAGTACGGTACAAGCTGAAATAACATCCTCAACGTCCGGACACGTGGTACTATACAACTGTGCGGCTTCGCAGGAATTCCTTCCGAATAGACACATCTATAGAATGCCCTACCCGCGGTAGTATTTCCGGGTGGGTGACGGTGACCTTCAAAAAGCGCGTCCATCTCCACCTTGGCGGCCTGTAGCTCCCCTGGTGTTACACATGGCCGCGAGCGGCAGTGATCACTTATCAACAGGTGAAACGTACGCGAATTTGCCTTGTCTTTCCTATTTAAGTAATATTATATTAATAATAGTATTTTCTCATTTAAAAAGAAAATTGTGACACAATGTGTTCAATGTTTTCGGAGGAAAATGGTGAACTATACCGTTACCAGAGCAAAGAAATGAAAAATTCATTCATCATATTGAGAATCGAATCCACACCCGTTACGTTTACCTCCCTGCAACATTTTTCACAAAATCAATGAATCTAATAGTATCTTTGATTTTCGCGATTGTTACACATTTTAAATGAAACACTTTTAAACGGATTAATCGCGTATATTGACTTTTAAACATTTTTGGAAACCCGACGTTTCGAACACTTTACAGTGGTCCGTCTACCCGTGACCACGGACTACTGTAAAGTGTTCGAAACGTCGGGTTTCCAAAAATGTTTAAAAGTCAATATACGCGATTAATCCGTTTAAAAGTGTTTCAATGAATCTAATATTAGAATTTCACTATTTTAAAGGTACTTTAAACAAAATAAAAAAAAAATAAATAAATTCTTCATCGTTTTCTCCATTTTATTTAATTTCCATTTATATTTTAAATGCACAAATAAACAGACATTACATCGATCTATTGTTATACATACATATCTATATGTTACAGAATGGGCATTGAATGTGTGTTATTATGTGTATTATCCAGTATTTATACACAATATCGACTCTACTTAAGACTCCTAAATAACATTTTTTTTTCATATATTCGGATTAGGTAACACATAGTTTCGACTAATCATTAAGGTATATAATTAAATAATAGTTTAGAAAGATAAAAATTACACGCTTTTATGGTAGAATTGACTAAAAATGAATAATGTAAAAAAAATCAATGGGTGCTTTTTACATGAATGACAAACTCAAAATTCTATACATATACATATATATATATATATATATATATATATATATATATATATATATATATATATATATATATATATATATATATATATTTTTGCATATCCCAAAATTAAGGTGTCGAAAAGACCATTGAGCCAAATTCGTCAATGTCCTGTATTTACACGAAACCAAATCTTAATTTCACTCAAAATCCTTAAAGAAAGCAAAGTTCGTTCAATAAATGAAGCTAATTTCAAGAATTTTCTATCTCGCTTTCTTTAAAAGTCATTTGCTCACATGTTTAATTTGAATATGAACTTTTAAAACATTATTCAGGATCCGTGACATTATGACTTTACATCAATAATTTCATAATTTTCATTCAACTTATGAAGCTAACCATTTTATGGATAAAAATAGAATTTAATATGATTCAGTAGCAAAGAGAAAAAATGTAGAAAGTCTTTAACTTTTTTCGAAATATTTTTTTAAGTTTCTGAGGTAGAAAATTTTCAAAAATTCAGAAATTAAATAATAACTCGGTGGTGCTCTACCTCTGGACTTTCGCTTGACACTATTTATTTGGACAACCTGTATGTATATATGTGTATGTATGTATGTATATATATATATATATATATATATATATATATATATATATATATATATATATATATATATATATATATATATACATATATTACTTTTCAGTTCTTTCACACATTGCGCATTATGAAATAACCCAAGTTCAATCGATATTACACATAAACGCCGGATAATATTCACAATGTCCAGTACAATACTATCGCTGTAACATATATAATATCTAAAATTATAACAGCCTACATATAAAAATATAATTATATTGTTAACAATTGATGTTTATCTATTTGTTTATAGAACAAAGCGCGGCGTTCTTGCAACGGTCATCCAGAATTAAATTTCAAAAGGGGAACGGAGTGTCTTAAAATTAGGTTCCCCTACCTTCCTCTGGGTACCCAGCGGGCACATCTAAGATATAGTTATAAAAATTTTGAACGTATAAAGAATTGTATCTGCACCTTTTGGACTAACAATATATGTAATATGACAACGTAACATCTAATTGGTTAAAGCGCTTGGATTTAAACCAAAAGGCACTGTCAATTTTTTTTATGTTCAAAATTTTATATATATTTTTTAGCTTCAGACCCGCACGTAACAGGGTACGCTTAGGGAACCTGGGAACCTCGTTCTCATCAAGAAACTTCTGTTCATCACTTTCAGCCGATTTCGTGTCGTGCGGCGGATCTCAACGCCGCATTTTCGTTATTTTTCAATTATTTTTCAAACCAACCGCCATACAATATTCAGCCTAGTTTATTTAATTTTTTTAATTTAATATTTTAGGTGACTAAAATATGAAATTAAAAAAGAAACATTTTTTTAATAATGTTAACAATATACTTATATCTTATACAACATTTATTTTATATATTTAACTTATCATTTAAGATATATTGGACATATCGTCGGTCAAATGGTAAAGTGGCATCATTTTAAAACATAATTTTTACCATACACAGCTATATAAGGTTTTACTTCGACAACTTTGTGATATTTTTTCATAGTTGAATCTTAAAAAATAAAAAAAAAACACTTGACTAGGTTCAAAATCAAAATAACTTTTAATAATGAAAATAACTTTTAATGTGCGGCGTTCAATTCCGCCATTGCCAGCGCGGTATAAACATATTGTACTTAACACTAGGTTCCCTTTATGTACACCACCGCAGTTAAATTCGTTTAAACTATATTGTTTTTTTTTTTTAATTTTGAATTATGCCACGTATCTATTCACCCGACGATATGTATATTGTTTTACAAATGCCTTTTTAAAGGTAGTATCTGAAATAGTGTATAGGAATGCTAATAAGGAAGCTGAAAAGTACGAAATAAACTAATTTAATTATAATATAAATTACAAAACTACGTACAGTTCTGAATTTGACACTTCAACGTTTTTTTTTCTTTTTACAGATATAAAACTATTAAATCGATTCCCATATTGATTTATTATCGATTATTATTGACATGCGAATTATCGATTTAAAGATTTCAATTATCTATTTGATATTTTTAAATTTTTTTTTTTTATTTTTCAATCGATAAAAAATCGTCGATAACTCGATTTTTCATATGTGGAAATATCATGAGAGAAATCGTTAAGAATAATTGACAACTTAAATATTTATACAACATATTATACAATAGAAATTATACAAATGTAACAACAAATATATTAAAATTAAAGCTTAGACGCAGATTAAATTAAGGTCCCTTTTCTTTACAAAAAAAGCTGTCTCCAAAAATGTCTAGAGTATAACCGTTTTTTTCTTTATTCAAAAAGAAAGTTTTAGAAAAAAACCGAAGTTTTTTATATTTTTATGAACATTTGTTTTTTTTTTGTCGAACGTACTTTATTTTCTCTGACAGTTAGTGTCTGACAGCAGATTTCAAGTGTCGTGATCTAGCACCAACCACTCTAACGACACTCGATTTAATATATGTATACCCCAGTTTTAATGCGTTTTAAAGGGACTTCACAAAATCAATTATTAATATTAGAAATAAAAATCAATGATTTCGTCTTACAACTAAGCACCTAAAAAACTACGCCGTTATAAAACTACGCTAAACACTTCAAAAGTCATATTGTTTGTTAAATTAAAAAAAAAAAGTTAATAATTTTTTTCTTTTTTTTTTGTAACTGTCAACATTGAAATTTGTGAAAAAAAAGTGAACAGGATGTTTGTAGAGAGAGAGAAAAAAAACCGTAATTTAATACATACAATGAACTGAAACCAAAAGTTTCTATACCTACACAAGATATTCCCTATACTATATGTAATAAAATATTTTTTTTTCCAACTACATTTATACATCTACATAGATTACACAAATTAAAAAAAAAGGAAACACAATTTTAACAACTTGCCAGTGTGAAAGGAGCCTAAGAAAAATGATGTGACAATTTCAATAAATGGCAAACTATAATAAATTTATTATAACAATTCGAAATTTTACTAATTTCTTTTTAAATTAATATCATTTTTTTTTTAAATCTATCGAATATCCAATTTAGAATTTTCAATGAACATTTTCTTATTACAATATTTTTTAAACAATAAAATAAAAATATATACAAAAAATCACAAAACAATAATTCTATGAAGCGACATATTACTTTTTCACTAAATCACATAAATTGCAAATAAATAATAAAATATACAGATTAAAAATCAAAATTTTCTAAGGGAATCTTTTTTTTATCTGTACATTTATTTTCTTTATTAAATAATCAACAGAATCAAAATGATAATGAGTATGCCAAGGAGAATACCAATGACGACCCACTGTCGTCGATCTGAAAAAAAAAATTAAAAAAATATTTATCATGTTCAGCTTTACGCTGTATCCCGCACAAGGCAGGGTAGACACAGAGGACTTGGGAACGTAGTGCTAAGACACTCCGTTCCGTTCTACACTCTCCGCCGAAATTAAGGTATTGTGTGTTGTATGGGAGCTTAACACCGCGTTTTGCCTTTGTACCAGAGCGAAGAAATGAAAATATTTAATATTTAAATTGAAAATATTAAATATTTCTTTTCTTCGATTGGGGATCGAATCCACAACACGTCGCGTCTACAGTCACACGCTTGTGCCGCTGCACCACAATATGACTTAAAAAACAATATTTGTTTTTAAAACATTTATTAAAATGAGACCAGTCCGATTAATCAAACAATTCGGAGACTACGAGAAAATATTAAAAAATAAAGAACTCTGAATATAAATTTAATATTTTTGTTTTGTTTCTTCAATATTTATATATATATATATATATATATATATATATATATATATATATATATATATATATATATATATATATATATATATATATATATATCCATGGTGTTGTTGTTGTAGGGGGAACCTGAAGATTTAGAGTCAAGTGACTTGACCGGTCCCCAATGTGCCAAGCTTTGCTTTGCCTCGTCACCAGAGAGCAGAAGTAAAAAGTATTAAATATTTTCACTGAATTATAGCCTCGCGCACCTACGCCACTATGAGGTTATACACGTATGTAAATATATATAAAAATTATTAATATATACATATATATAAGTTCAAAAACCTTACCATTATTAATATGTAAAACTCTGGCAACCTTTTTCATAGTGGAGTCCAGTTTGGAGTCAGCATTCTCCAGGTCAGTGTTCAAATCGTCGAGCATACTAAAAAACAATAACATATAAATACAGTATATTTTGAAAAAAACAATTAAAATTCCCTTATTTTCACTCTTATATTTAATAAACGTAAAATTATTTTACGGAGTGACTTATCTCATTAAATTAATATAACAATAGAAATAAATCGGTATAAAAATATATATATATATTGGCCAAGGTTGTTTTGTTTCTCAAATTTATAACTCATATGTATCTTTTTTTCAAATTTCCACTTCTACATCTTATTCTAGCTGCGTACATCAATACTTTTCCATACATTACAGTAGTCTGACGTCGAAATATTGATTTAAACATTTTCCTTTTAAAAAAATCTCCAACTTTAAAAACACGTCCAACCTGTACGACGATCGAATTGAGAATGATATTATTCTATCATTATCCTATATATATTAATTTAGGCTGTACGAGGGGCGGCTGAAAAGTTCTGAGCCTGAGTACCTTAAAGTATGACTGATGCCTCGCGCTGCATGTGACTAACTTTCGCGTACTATCAGTAGTATAAATACCGAGTTTCAAATCATTAGCATTATCTCACACCCGCTTCTTTGACACCGTCGTAGCGTCTTCCTAGGCCCCGACGACCCAATCACAGTCGCAAACTCCCAGTATACGGGCTGGTTTTACTCCTCAGTCCCTAGACATATTCGCCGTCACCGTGAAAGGCGACGAGGCCAGCCCAGTTTCTCACGGCACGTCCAGACGGGCCCAGACCATCCTGTCATCATCAGGGGCGAGCCACACCCCATTAGCATCATTACACTTTTAGTTATTGAACCGTAAAATTGACCATGTCTGAGTCATCCTTGCATTCTACGAAATTAGCGTACAGAGCGGTTATGAAATTCCTCACAAAGAAGAACAACCTCTATGGGGGTACACTACGTCTATGGGGGGTTTGTACCTTCGTTTTCCACCATAAAACTTTGTAGCCGAGAATTTAAGCATAGCAGAGAGTCGATGGAAGATGGTCACAGGGCGTCCAAACACTGCAGTTAACAGTTACAATATTGAAAATGTGAAAAAAACTTTTTCTGAAAGATCGGCGAATCAGATAGCTGAAACCATAGCCATTAACAAGGAATTGGCGATATTTTGCACAATCAATTGCACATGAGAAAGGTGTGTGTGCGATGGATGGTGGATGGACAATGCTTACTCCGTTGAAAAAGGAGCGTCGCGTCACAACTTCATAGGAATTTTTGGACATCTGCGGTGATAATCCTGGAGATATTTTTACTTAAATTGTCACCATCGGTGAAACATGGATCCAGCGGTACGACCCGGAGTCAAAACAGGAGTCAATGGATAGAAAAGTTGAGAAATCGGCATCCAAGCTCATGGTCACAGTTTTTTGAGATTGTAAAGAAATTTTTTTTCATCGACTATCTTTCTAAAAAAACTACAATGAACGGGGACTATTTTGCCGAACTATTGACAAAAGTGCGTCAAGTGGTTACCGAGAAAAGAAGAGGCGAACTGGTGAACAGAATCTTGTTTTTGCAAGACAATGCAACCGTGCACACTGTGCGGGTTGCAAGGCATGCCCTGCAACCCGCGCAGGTGATAACTTCCTGTTCTCCAATGATGAAAGACCTACGAGGATGAAGATTTTCGAACGACCCTAGACTCAGAACTTTTCGGCCACCCCTAATTAAACAAAAAGTTGAAAATTATTCGTTGTTGAATGTCAGAATAACAAATGGCGGGAAAATTACAATATGGCTGCGATCTATGTCGTTACATATTTTATTCATATTTTGACGCGTTGTTAACTTAACTTGACAAGTAGTTTGTTAAATATAGTAGTTTGAAGTATGAAAAGTATTTCTTTGCATATTTATTATCGTGTGATATTTTTATTTTAGTTTGAAAATATATATAATGTATTATAAAATATTATAAATACATTTTTTGAATATGGATGTATGTAGAAATGTTCTCTCTTCTTTGTTACTCTTTCGCGAAAGAACGAATTGACGGTTTTGGATTATACATAGGCTACAGTTTGTAATAATTTTATGTAATTCATTCAATTAGTCGTAACATAACGCTACAGGACAATTAAGTTGGAAAAAATCTGCCCTCTGAGAGTCATCTTGGGCATATGCTACCTATATAAACCATTGGAGTTACACAAAAACCATAGAAGTTACACAAAAACCATAGGAGTTACACAAAAACTATAGGAATTATACAAAAACCATTGAAGGTACACAAAAACTATAGGAATTATACAAAAACCATTGAAGGTACACAAAATCTATTGAAGTTACACAAAAACCATAGAAGTTACACAAAAATCATTGAAGTTACACAAAACCGTCGGGGTTGAAAAGGTGTATCGTAGAAACGTTTTTCTTGAATAGTTCTAAACATAAGTCCGCGACATCATGTACCTTTTATATGGATTTCGTGTGGCCACTATGAATAAAATTGTGAACCATAAATTTTATTAAATTGAATATTTTAGTATAAGATTTATCAGGCTCTTATGACAATCAAAATATATTTGTTGATCTAAATATTCATTGTAGATAGTCTAAAAATCTGTAAAAAAAAAACTGTAAAAAAAGTCTGAAAGTCTGTAAAAAAGTCTGTGTTCCGCTCTAAGCAATTTGGCCGAATAGTTTAAAAGTTAATATGATGCGATTGACTTGAATCGGAGCGCCATAGAGCGCCTAATTTAAATGAGATATCGTATAGTTTTTATTAATAGCATGTAAATAGATTATTTTTGTTTTTATTACATTAATATCAATTTGCTAGGTTAAGAATAACGGTTAGTTTAACATAATCATATCCGAAAAAGATAGCTTACCCACTTACTGACTCAGCTTCACACAAATATTGAAAACAAAACAAACAAATATTGAAGTTTCAATTCTTTTACACAAAATTCAACCCATGCACTCTGAAATGGAAAAAAGGCCCACAAACTCCTAAGCACACAATAACACAAAGCTTATTCTCATATTTCAATACCTAATGCTAATACGGCCTTAAGGCCGTAATATTGTGTGTGTTTATTTTGTATTGGTATTTAAATACCAATACAAAATAAACACACACAATAAAAACACACAAAAAAACACAACTTACACAGCCTGCTCATTCTCATTCAATTCAATGCCAATCTGCTTGGACACAGTTTTTTAACGAACCAACGGAACTATTCATCACGTGCACTTGCTCATCTTGATTCATCAACATTTTGTCTTGTATGGACATTATATCACTGTAGTATTCTCAAATAAATTCTGAAGTTTAACATTCAATTCTTTCACACAAAATCTGTGCCACGCACATTCAAATGGAAAAAAGGCATACAAACTCCTAAACACACAATAACACAAAAGAAACATAACCCTTATTCTCATATTTCAATATCTATTACTACTACGGCTGTAAATAACCAATACAAAACAAAACACACACAATAAAAACACACCAAAAACATACACACAAAAAAAAACACAACTTACACAGCCTGTTCATCCAATTCAATGCCAATCTGCTTGGACACAGTCTTCAGCGAACCAACGGAATTACTTATCACGTGCAGCTGCTCATCTTGATTCATCAACATTTTGTCTTGTATGGACATTATATCACTGTCGTACTCAAAACGGCTCGGGCTGTCCGTTTGGTTCGCCAGTTTGGAATATTTGGAGTATTTAGGGGTGGCCGTCCACGTGTTGCCAAAGTGCATCGGGCTCTCTTCGCCGAGGAGAGGCTCTCTGGCCGTGCCGTCGTTGTCGCGATTCCTATTCAAGCTCATCTTGCTTTTCATTACCTGCAATAGTTTTTTGTGAGGAAAATGTCAAATAGATATACATTATACTAAATCTGTAACCGATGACTAACTATGACTAACAAGTATAACCTGGCCCTCTTTATAGAACGAGTGAACAGGTACTACCTAGGCAAGCATACTCCACCTTCGTTCGCATCGTCACTTACCACCAGGTGAGATAGTGGACAAATGCTTGCCTATCAACAATAAAAAAAAAAGACTGTCTGTGCGTGTAATATATATCAAATAATATATTATAGGGGACGTTCATTAATATAATAGGAATTTTAAATGCAAATCAGTTTTAAATGCAATTTTCACTATTATAATTTGGCAACGTTCCTTCAACATAAATTGTTTATTTAAATCTGTCAGTAAATAAATAAGGCCACGTAGAGTCAAGACACTGCGTTACTATTGAAACGCTTCTTCACATTCTCCACTTTCAGCTAAATTTTTGAGGTATTGCGTTAAGTGGCGTAACTTAACGCCGCTTTTTGAAAATATTAAATGTTTCATTACCCCGAATGAGTATTGGATCCACAATCACCTTGTGACAGGACAGGGTCATTATTATTTTTTTTACATGGCAAGGTAGGTGGAGATAGCTTGAGAACCTAGTGTCAAGACGTTCTTCCCCCCTTTCCGCCAAATTTGAGGCATTGCATAACGGCGAAACTCAACGCCGCGCCATGCCTTGTTACCAGAGAGAAGAAACGAAAATATGAAGTATTTCAATTCCTCAAATAGGAATGGAACCCAAACACACACAAACAAAGACTATAGTACCTACTTTTAAGAACTAAACTATAAAACTACATCTATGATTATGCTACTTATATAAATATGCTACTTATATAAATATGCTACTTATACAAATATGCTACTTATATAATTATGCTACTTATGTAATAAAGAGAGTTTCTCCTTCATTTTGTGCATATATTATATATTAGTGATAATTTCAAGTCTCACCTTCACTTCTTGCTTGGTAGCTTCTATGAACGTCCGTCTGTCACTTATTTCACGATTATCGATCTTGAATTTCGACGAATTCTTCTCAACAATACGTGATTTGTATTAATTAAGGAAATAAAATGGAAAATACATAAAAAGTTAATAATTACATAGTTTCATATGAAACCATAGATTCATTTTTTGAAATGTCTGACCGAATATGATGTGGTTGTGGGATCGATCTCCACTTGAGGAAATGAATATATTAAATATTTTCAATTAATATATAAGAATGTTTTGATTTCTTCGCTCTGGTGACAAGGCGAAACGCGGCGTTGAATTCCGTCACTCAACACGCAATGTCTCAAATTCGGCGGAAAGCGGTGAACGGAAGTGGAACGGAGTGTCTTAACACTAGCTTTCCAAGTTCTCTCTGTCTATTCTGCCATGTGCGGGATACAGCGTAAAGCTGAGTGAGGGAGAGAGAGTGAATAATATTTATGTATCAAAATTAATAGACCCATATAATAATATTATAACCCTCAAGGTTTAATTAAACTATATAACCAACGTCAGCTGTCACTTAAGCTTTCAAGGACGTGAAATTTGGCACGAACTGTATTTAAAATATCTGAATTCACTAGCGGCTTCGCCCTCCCCCCCTCCCCCCTCCCCCGAAAGTATTGTTAAATATATAAATAAACTATAGCCTATGTGTTATTGTAACGTATAAGATATATTAATGAAAAGTTTCATATAAATCTGTTCAGCAGTTAGTGAAAGTGGAACGAGCATCCATCTTCATAAACTTTTACATTTATAATATTAATAGTATACAAATTAACCGACTTGATGTCACAAATGTCAGAATAAATATATTTTTATATGTATTCATATGATTCAATTATTATGAGAAATTGTAAAATGAAAATATAGTGATAAATCACTTTGTTTTCCAATTTCTATTAATTATAAAACAGGCTGTACGTTCAGAGAGAGAGATAAATCAACATATAGAATTCCATTTAAGCCATATAATTTGTTAATATTATCAAACTTTATTATAATTACATCATGAATACTGCAATAGTAATTCATATTCTTGAGACCATAATAGTCTAATGAATGGCATCACGATGTCTCCCGCTGATAGAGTGGGCAGACGCAACTTGAGAACCATCCGTTCCACACTTACCATCGAATTTGAGGCGTTGCGCGTTGAGGAACGCGGAGCATAACGCCGCACTTTGCCATCTTACCAGAGCGAAGAAATGAAAATATTAAAAAAAAGAACCATTTCCTCAAATTGGCCGCCATTCAACAAGCAATGCCTCAAATGCGGCGGAAAGTGGGTGATGGAACTCAGTTCCTGAATAGGCAATATACCAGAGGGAACCTGGGAAAGGTTCCCTCTGGTATATTGCCACTAAATAAAAACAATTAACTTTAGACTTCATAAATTAAAAGCCCCGTGTATATATCGTCCCTATGAAGTTAATCACAGTAGTGCTATGATTGTTTGACAAACCAATCAGAAAGTCCATTTCCTCAAAATCAATATACGTTGATCGAATATCGAACTTCAATTAGAGCCTATCATGGCTCAGCGGCACAAGCGTGCGACTGTAATGAACAGTTTGTGGGTTCGATAGCCACTCGAGGAAAATTAAATATTTTAATATTATAATTTTCTCTCTCTTATAAAGAGCCAAAACGTATTGAGTTCCACCATACAAAACACACAATGCTGAAATGAATCCAGAATTAATTGAAAAGTGGTGGGAAGTGTTCTAATGAGAACGGAGTGTCTCAACACTAGGTTACCAGGTTCCCTCTGCGTGCCCTGCTATAACAAAATACGGTGTAAACCTAAAAAAAATTACAGACCAAATTTACCGCCCCAACTATTGTTCAGTACAAAAGACATTTATTTACGAAACTATCATCTCTTCGTATATATATATTCAGCCTTCCCAATAAAGAAATTGCAGATATAACCGGAAGCTGGCCAGTTCAAATCCAAATAGGGGTTTATATTGGAAAATTATTCATTCACACTCAATCTAGCGGGGCTCCACATGAGGATGTGGGCCGTTTACACAATATCTTTAAGTAAGTGGATAGTCAATCACCTCTAAGTCACCTTGAGTGTAAACGGCGTATGCACTTCGTTGCAATTGTACATCACTCACAATGAAAACATTTATTAATATACAAAGAAAATATTGCTTTTTATCAGCCATCTGAACGCATAGATGAAACTAAATCTTGATATTGCGTCATTTCTATACGCGAAAGTGTGATTTTTCATTGTGAAATCTTTTTGTTTCTAAAAAGTATAGGTGTTTTTTCCATGTAAAGATAATTACTTGGTGAAATATTAACAGCTCACGTTAAACTTCATTTTATTAATTGTATATTACTACTAAGTATGTAAAATATAGTTAATTATAGCAATTGCAGTTCAATGTTTTTATTACTGCGCTCTGGTGACAAGGCAAAGAGCAGCGTTGATTTCCGCCACTTAATACGCAAAAAGTGCAAAAAGTAGGGAACGGAACGGAGTGTTTTAACACTAGGTTCTCAAGTTCCCTCCGCCTACGTCCATATAAAATCATGATTTCGACACTCTAACAATCGTACACTTTTTCCAATACTCAATATACAAACATACATATAACCGTAAAATTTTACAACATATATTTTTTTTAGCTTGACGGAATACCTCCATCTCTCTGCATATCGTACTAGGGCATGCAGAGAGAGCTTGAAAACATAGTGTAAAGACACTCCGTTCCCCATTTTTGTGGCATTGCGAGTCAAATGGTGAAACTCAACGCTTAGCCTCTTTATAAGAACGAGGAAAATACATATTTCCTCGAGTGGAAATAGAACCCACAACCGATCGCCTTTACGGTCACACGCTCATGCCCCTACAACAACATACCTCAAATATAATAACGTTAACAGTTAAAAAGTCACATTATCTCTTCATTAACATACTTCACAAAAGGCGTAATTCAAAAGCAAATCATTTTCCGTACATTCATTATTGAGAAAATTGTTGATTATAAAATTAGCCATACATAGCTGCTTCTAACTACTATGCATTAGAAGTTGCATTATGTTTCTCTCTCTCTCTCTCTTTCTCTCTCTCTCTCAGTTTCACTCTGTATCCCGCTCATGGAGGGGTAGGCGGACTGAGTTAAATTACGTGCGTATAAATCTTTAAAAGACTGTTAAGAATTTCAACGCCGACTTGAACCTACACCCTCTTAGCTACCAACGCTTGTCCCAAATGAATACTCTATGCCATACGTTCCTATCGAGCTAAATTTAAAATAAGTAATAGTTCATATAAGACATATTATATATATATATATATATATATATATATATATATATATATATATATATATATATATATATATATATATATATATATATATATATATATATATATATATATATATATATATATATATA
>DWMZ01000391.1:0-23722 GCA_018249855.1 Eueides tales michaeli | reverse complement strand
ATATATATATATATATATATATATATATATATATATATATATATATATATATATATATATATATATATATATATATATATATATATATATGTATATATAAAAAAAAAAACAATAACCCCAACTAAGTAACACTAAACATAAAAAAGTACCAACACCCATTCATGGACCAATTAAAACCTCAAAAAAATTTAAATAGGTCCCAACTGTTAATCTTAATGGCTTATTTTTGTTTTTACTGTTATGCAGTCAAGACCTTTTTATTATTATTATTTGTTTTTATATTAATTTTCTTTAGATAATAGCTATACCTTATATTAAGTCTACTAGAAAATAATAAAAAAATTGTATTTTAAATATCATTAATTCATTTTTAGAAAAGTCGTTGTGGCGCAACAATACAACACAATATTGTAAGAAATGGTTGTGCGTTCGATTGTCACTAATGAAAACGAATTATTTTTATATCCTTGCAGTGGTAATAAGTCAAAACCCGCCTTAAGTTTGCCACCGACAAAACGAAGTTTCGAAAACTGGGCGGTGCGTGGAGAAGAGAGAGGAAAGTGGAGAAGAGAGAGGATAATATTAGTTTAAATAAAGATAAAAAAAACTTAAGATAACAAGATGTTATAGCCATTCCGTATTACGTTATAGGTAATACCACATGCAATAAATGTATTAGAATTTTATGTTGTTGGGACTAGAGTGTGACAAGTTTAGTAAAAAAGTTGCCCTGGTGGGCTATAAAAGATACTCCTACGTTAAATAAGGATATTTATGACATAGAAGTATCCTTCGTTTTTAAAGAGAAAGATAGTTTTAAAATGAAATCAACGGGTTGGGCAACATAATATCCAATTTTACAGTAAATGAATAATTTATTTACAGATCTAAATTACTTTTTTTTTCTAAAAAAAGTTGGCACTTTTAAATCAAAATCTATACATTAAAAACAAATGTTTCAGTTAAAATAATAAAAAAATTGCAGCAATTTTGACAAACTAAATATTTTTAATTGACGTAATTTTTTTATTTATCAACTATTTATATAAAACAACCACTAAATGTTGAAGGTAAGTTGCCAAAATATCAGTTTTAGTTCAGTTTAAAGACACACCTAAGCCACTTACTTAAGAACAATATATGAAATACAAGAATTACGTTGTCATAGACTTATAGTTAGTATAGAAGGATAATATAGGAGTCACTTAAAGTTACAATTATGCTTTACTTCAATTAAATATTTCGTTTAACAGCAAACATAGAGACTAATTAACATTATTGTTTGGCTAGTTGGAATTTAAATATGTTAAATATGTTTTTTATGTTTAAGGGAATTGATAAGGGAAATGCGCTCCGTAATCATTTTTCTACCGTACTTGGTTCTTGTCCTGAGTAAGACTTATAAGCTAGCTCGGCATTTGCGTATACTACGTCTACTAACATTTTGAATTGTAACAAAAAATATACATACGAGTATTGCTATGTACGTGTTTATTAAGCGTTATTTTGTATATTAATAAAAATGTAATAAACATACATTTGACGAATTATCATTATTTTTGTATCTTCGTAAATGGTTTTCGTTGATGCATAGCGCGGTTAATTAATTATTAATTTTATAAGTTGGTTCTGAGCTATCTGTATATCTAATAATTTTATTTTAACAGCACTGCCCAGATATCAATCAAGTATAGTAAATGAGGCTACAGTACGGGATACATCGGGCTATGATTCAAGGAGTGCCCAAACTTTGCTTATAATATGTTTCAAATGTGCACGACGTGCTAGTCCGAGATATTTTTCATAGGTTATTTTTGTTTAATTATTAGCAGTGAGTGGTTTGTGTAGAGACAGACTTATTTTTAGCTTTAAAAATAATATAACATGTTTAGAAGATGTTTATTGTTATAAGATTATATTGGAACCGTGTATGCTAGTTTAAGTCCTCTTGTGCATGCGCAATGATAGTGTTAATGGATGATGCAAAGTAAAATAGGCAGGTGTCATTTTCATACAGAGCGAGATGTCCATTTAGCCCAATTTCAGTAATGTTATCCTTATAAATTAAGAGGAGTAACGGCAAATCAAACCTCACGGAACTCGGTATTCTCTTCGAGTTCGAAGCTTGGATATTCGTTGTTATCTATTTTCACAATTTTAAAACTGTTATCTAGATAAGATTTAAACATATATATGGCATTTCCTGCGATTTTTACTGCTTTTAGTTTTGTAATTTGAAGATAACGACTAACAGTGTCAAATGCTTTTTTTTTCGATTAATAAATATCCTCAAACAATAATTTTTAGTGTCAATATTAGAACTCACTTAATTTTTATATATTTACTATATATAACGTTGGCTTATTTGTTTTGATTCATTGTAGACCTAGTTTTATGAATTTGAGCTACCTTTACGATTTTAAAAGTGTAACTTCCTTACCAGGATAAGGTAACAGTTTGTTATAACACACATAATTAAGGTGCTATTATTTATTTTACGCACTTCAGACATTTGGTATTTACTCCTTATATACTTGTGCTGCACTTAGTATATTAATTATCAGTTTATTTTATGATTTAAATAGAAGTGCATGGCTTAAGAGAAGAAAGCTCATTAATTAATTGTGGTATCTTAGAGAGGATTTGTGTACAGTTTTCAAGATATGGCTTAGACTTATTAGATCATTAATTACATAAATTAACATTGTGGTTATTTCGATTTCGAATCGTATCTATTTTGCGCGAAACGTGATAATTCATTATGACCAAGACAAGTCATATTGTTACTATTTACGTTTGCTGAGTGACTTATGTATTTTTAGGCTTCCTTACACACTGTTGTGACTTATGTCCATTCGACTAATCACCATGCATTTGTTAAATAGGACCTTCATTTAGGCCACGATGTCCATTTTGTTTGCTAACGTTCGGTGGCATCATAGTCGATGTGATAACCAATTAGTTAAGTTAGTCGATGTGATAACCATTTAGTTAAGTACATGTGTTAATCTTGAATGTAAGTGGTATATTATACTAAATTTAACACCACAATGCAGTATCCGCAATTGTTTTAATGGAGGAATTCCACTGAAGCATGAATTCTACTGTTATACTTTAGAATAACAACAATCATGTTGATTCATTCTCGTGGAGAGTTTCACTAAATACAAAACACGACAATAAAATTTTATTTTTTAACATTAGGTCCTTTCCTCCTTCCTTATCCTTTTATTTAAGAAAAGAGCTAACAATCTTCAAGCGACTGGACATACATTTTAGCGTCACAATCACAATTGTGGTAAATTTTAAACAAAGAAATAACAGCAAATTCGGGAGCTACGATGCCAAAGAGAGAGATACGGATACTCTGTTTATATTAAGGTTAAAAAGAATAGACAAAGACAAGAACAAAAAATTAAACACAACAATATTAACGTTTCGTACTTGTAAAATGTATGATTCATACAATAATAGTAATTGTATTAGATACATAGGTAGGATATTTAAGTATATTTATAGATAAAGAAAATTCTCCATAAAATCACAAGTAATGCTTTAAAACCTTTAGTGTCACTGTATTAAATTAACCAGTATAAATTTGAGAAATTTAACAACTGTGATTATTTTTTTTTAAACTATATCCATTTAAATCATCTAAGTAAAACTTCTAGGGTGCTATTAATTCAGTTGTCATATCACAGACTAAAATACTATATAAGTAAATATATCTTTCTTCTCCTTATTTTGGTACCTTCTTATGTGGTATATACATACATAAAATATGTGTACCTACATACAAAAAATATTTAAGTTTAATGTAAATTCGTTTAGGTTAATCTCAAAAAAATATTTATTATTATAATATATTGTATCACTGAAACGAAGTTTATGAATGATTTTTCTTTCATTGTATTTTCACTAAAAGTATGTTATCTGAGCATATAATGATATGTAGTTGAAAATGTCAACTCTGAGAATTTCAAACGATACTTAAATAAGCTACAGGAAATTGTGCATGTCTGCAACAACCGGGCTTTATAGGCACTTTATATTAAATCGAAGAGCGTTCTTTGACGGGCTATAATATGTAGCCTTTTGACATTATTAATCCCCCTCAGTAAATATAAAACAAGAGGAAATGCGCAAAGACCCCACCGACCGATTACAGGTAGAAAAAGATATTATGATTACTTAGAAACTTAGTTATATACTGTTATTATTATTGCTTGTCACGTTATTACTGCGTAGAAAGATTCTTATTTGAGATAATAAAAATATGTCATATTATTAAAGATGATGATACCATGCCTATGAACATTATATTTATGTCATTAAATTATTCACTAATCAATAGAATTTCCTAGATACCACAACGGTCGGTTACACAAGATAAAGTAAATTAGTATTTTATTTCCCCGTTTGTACGAAGTCTTGGATGCTGGTCCATCGTAAATCGTAAATGTGTTGCACTTAAGTAGCACTTCAGATTTTAAAGGAATATAAAATATAAATCATGCAATTTGTGGCTGACCTTGATGTTGCAGTTGGTATAATTGACGCTATTAAGTTTGGGACATTTACGAATTTCTCAATTTCTATTTGTGAAAAAAAATAATTATTTCATTATTAAGAAGCAAAAGTAGTATATCAATATTTTTTGTTACATATTTGAATTAATTTCGTTCCACGAATGGATATTGCTTCTTATTCATAGTAATATGAAGTTACTCGTTAAGTAGTAAATTCTACATTCAGGCTGCTTTGACTGTCTTGAGAATTTGACGATGCACTTAGAAATTAGATTTGGTAAGTACGAGCCCGAACTTAAGTTTGTATTAGTACCTTGAGTTACTTTATATTATAATTAGATATGCTATTTATATATGAAATATATAGCATATATGATGTATGATGTATTTTTTATTTAGCTTCACTCACTTTTACCCCGCACATAGCAAAGTAAGTAGTACAAGTAACCTAGTGTTGAGACACTCCTTTCCCATTAATACAATTCCGTTCCCCACTTTCTGTCAAATTGTTGAGCCATTACATGTTGAGTGGCAGAACTCAACACCGTGACGCACAATCGCTTATATGATGTAAATATATTATTATGAAGATAAAAGATACTGTGTTCTCTTTGATGATATTAGTCCTCTGAACCGATCCTAATGGAAATGTAGAAATAACTTGCATTCATAAAACAAAGTTGCTATAATTTTTTTTTTAAGCGATATTTTTATTAAAAAATGTGATGAATATAAAACGCTTAAAAGATATATAAGTATATTAAGTCGAATTCAGCGGTAAATAATGAAAAATAGGGTTCAAGGTATTTTCTCATATTTTTGTTAATATATATAAATTATATCCTCATGCATATAACCCACATATGACAGGGTAGACATAAAATGATAATATGAAATATTCATATCAAGGCCTGTCTTGGCGCAGCGGCACAAGCGTGTGACTGTAATCGACAGGTTGAAGGATCGATCCCCACTCGAGGAAATGACTTATCTAATATTTTTAAATTAAATATTTAATATTTAAATTAAAAATATGAGATAAGTCATGACTTGGCTAAAGCGGCGCGGCGTTGAGTTCCGCTACTCAACACGCAATGCATCAAATTCGGCGGAAAGTGGGGAACGGAAGTGGAACGAAGTGTCTTAACACTAGGTTTCCGAGCTCTCTCTGCCTACCCTTTCATGTGCGGGATACAGCGTGAAGCTGAGTATATTGATGTTTATATATAAATATCGTGTTTAGAGCCAGATTTAGCTATTTACACAAATATATGTACAGATATGCATACATGCAGCTGTATGTACATGTGCAACGGCACGGGCGTGTGATTATAAACGACAGGCTGTTTGTTTGATCTTCACTCGAGGAAATAAAATATATAATATTTTAAAATTATTTATTTAATGTTAATTTCTTCGCTCTGGTAACAATACAAAGCGCTGCGTTAAGTTCCGTAACTCAGCACCCAATGCCACAATTCGGTGATGCAACAAGGGGCATTTTTAAGAATAATAAAACATTTCATTATTCTTAAAAATCCACCTTTGTTTTTATAAAGTGAATCAATAATATAAAAGTTAGTTACGTTGTTCAACTTGGGTGATATTGTGATCATAGATATTGAAAAGATAGACAGCCCTTTCGCGCATATTTTGCATCATAAAAAAGTTATAAACATATATTTAAGGTAAAAGCTCTAATTTTGAAAATTCTAAATTATCGTAAGGTATTTTTACACCCACAATAAATTTACAAATACATACACAAAGGCAACAGATGAAAAAAAAATAACTATCTCAAAAAACCGAGAACATAATAGGTACTAAGCCCAGGTACCTAACGTAATGTAGTCTGCTTTATAAATTTATAAGCTGAATCAAATATCAGCAGCTCAATTTTTAATCGTCACTTAGTCTCTATCTAGCGATGAAAGTATTTTGCAACTTTTTTGATATCCAACCTTTTATGTTTATTTTACTTCAATAGATATATAAAAAACTTTAAATATAAATAAAAAATAGAGAGATACCAGAGCGGTTGATATCCAATTGAAAAATTCACTTATTGTCCCATTTTTCGTGCTTTTGTAAGGTTTTCTTAACAAATATACGTCATGCTTACACCATAACAATTCTGAAATGCAACCATTCAGAACCAGCAGACTAACTCGTTTATTTGTGGGGATATAAATCTTCGAATTTATGTCAAAACTGATCATTTCTGCTATCGTTTTTTTCGCAGCAATACGGTGCAACTTTAGAGTATCATAACTCTGGAATGCAACCACTAAGTTTCGGCAGACCAACTTATTTCATATGCAGAGATGCTATACTTTTTACAGGTACTAAAACTGACCATTTTCGTGGTCGTTTTTTTTTGCAACAATAAAGCATCTTTCAAGCTCCATAACTCGAGATCGAGATCATTCATATGAGGGGACTGCCCTACAATTCATAAATGTGTGTATATATATATATATATATATATATATATATATATATATATATATATATATATATATATATATATATATATATATATATATATATATATACATATATCCACAATTTCATATTTTCCATATAGCTTCGTAGCAATAATGTGACATGCTTCATAATATCACTTTGTTTTTGTAAGTAAAATCTAGAAGTAAAGTGAGCATCGTAATGTATAAAAAATATTGGTGTAGAAATACAATTTAGAAAGTAACTATTAATAACAAGTTTTTTTTTTTTTTTTATTATCTATAGATAATTTTAGCTATGAGTACATGTAAATTCATTGCTAGGAGTACATGTAAAATGTTTATAAATGGAAATACTCAGAACTTGAACATAAAGAAAAGGACCATACACAATTTCGCGTAGAATGTAGTGCGTAGCGTTAGCGGTGTAGTCACCCGCGTAGCAGACATCTACACTATTTTTAAGTTTCATTGTCTCATTGGCGAAAGATTATGATACTAAAATATAATTTTTGTGATGGTTATGTTTCTTACTAGCTTAAAAATAAGACAGTTCTTCTTTTTTCGAAATATAATATAATTAAAAATCTCTCTGCTATTATATTATTTAATCATTTTGAAAGGCTGATCGATAATCTTAAAAATTATATATCAATTATAAATTTAATAACATCTTTAATTTTACCAAAAATACGTGAATACCTAATATACCTCATTAATTTGGGTAAGATAGCTTTATTTAAAACAATTATATATTTATTGTATTTACACAATATAAGAAATTTACACTATTATATATTTACTGAACTATTTTATTTTTTTCAGTTTATTGTTTAATTTAATTTATATGTTTGAAACAACTGAAAAATAGTTTATAAATGAGCTCAAATGTAATATGTACTTAAGAGTCAACTTCATTTACTCATCATACTTCTATCTCCATTTTTTTGCACTTAGCCGTAGAATTGTCAGTGACACGCACGGAGATAGGGACCATTCAGTTATTTCTGTGAAAGACGGGAGACGAAATCTTCTTGGAATTAAAATATGACTGTAGATAAAAATAGAAAAAAATTGTAGATTATAAGAATTATAAAGAATTATTGACGTTACTAAATTTTAGTTGTGCCCTGTTTATTAATATAAATATATATATATATATATATATATATATATATATATATATATATATATATATATATATATATATATATATAGATATAGATTTATGTCTATACCGGATAATATTACCATTGTATCCTAAAAACAAATTATCCCTATATTTTAGTATTTTGACACAAGTAACATTTACTTACACCATAATTGATAATATGTCTACATGTTCTTTGCAAGGAATGGAACCTAGGGGGGGAATTAATTGGTTTAGGAATAAGTATACAAGAAAAATAGGTCTACCCGTTTAGTTTCAGTATATAGACCTATACATACATTATTCTCATTTGCGCTAAATCTAGTAAAAATTTAATAGTATTAATGATTTCTGATTAAAAATACATTTCAATTGTATTTATGGTTATTTTAAAAAGCTTTTGTAGTTCATTTTGTGCTAGAACTTTTGATTTAAAGTTACAATTGCCATCGGCACAACTGTTTACAGTGTAAAGTAAAAGCGATGCGGCGGCACTGATGTCAAAGCTTCGTCTATAGACAAGCTGAAACTGACGACATCCGGTGTATACGGGATAAATATAGTTTGAATGAAGTTGAAAACTTAATTAATTAAAGGATTAATTTTCATTATTTCATAAAACAAAATACACCAAATGATACGTTTTAACCCAAATGTAATAGCTATTACATTTGGTTTCAAATTTTATTAGAAAATTGTTTAAAACCAAAAGATTATTCTGTTTAAAAATTTACGAGATGTTTTACGAGAGCGTAATTTTTACTTGGTGTATATCTTGATACCACGTGGTCATCGATCGCAGATACGATGAGAGTAATGACAGATGAATTGTTTAAAGGTTCCTCGCGTTTCGGCAACAGAGCGCGGTAGGAGGCGCGGGGTCACATTAGAGCAGGGGTTAGCGGGAGAGTTGCGGCGCGCGCGGGGTCGATAAGCAGTGTTGTGCGTTCTGTCGGGGTAGTTGGTCGTACTACTGCCTTCCATCGAGTTCACATTGCAGCACGCGAACGCCACTCGCTGATAAGCCAACCAGGTGACACAGTTCTGCAACACCAACATATCACGCAACTTATTGTTTCCAAGTAAGTTTTACACTTTGTAAGCTTTTTTAAAATTGTTCTTCTCTACGACATTGAAACTATCGAGAGGTCAATATTTCTGGTTACTAACTTTGCGGAAGTCGTGAATGAAAGATTTGTATATTTGTTAATAATATTTACTATTTTTAATCGTTGTATTTATATAGATATTAAAGTATACGAAGTCATGTCGACGGTAATGGGCTAAGCATAAGTCTCCAGCTAAAGAGATTTATTTAGTAAGTCCTTCGAATACAGCAGCGCACCCCGTGTTTAGTGAAATAATGCGCAAAATATGCTGGTTTACGTAAGGAAAACCAAGAAATAAGATATTTAGTCTTACCTTATAAGTATAGTAATTTATTAATATAAATTCACTTTTTTCATGAAATATTATTTTTTAATGATATATTGGTTTATTTTCGTGATATATTATAACCTTTGACATTAAATAAAAGATAAAGTAAGTTTATGCGAGGACCACTAAATAAATTTTGAAAAAATAATTTAAATAATATTTAAAAACTAATAAGCTGGGTACTGTTTATACTTGGCCCTTACTCAGCTTTGTTAATTTAAGCTGCGTAAGTGCGTAACCTTTAAAGGGTTTGTAGGCCGCAAGAATATTCAAAAAGCCTCTTTTAAATAACATTTTGTAATTAGCATCGTTCTTATAAAATGCTATAAAAATGTTTTTATATAAAAATAATCTTTAACTTGCATTATTAGTTTCTAGTTTTGAATTCGTTACTAGAAATATTCTATGTATTATTATTTTATAGAATTAGTAAAGTTAGTGATTCTACTCGCCTCGCCCGCGTAATTTTTTATGACACATGATACTGAAGTACCTCTGACCATAAAAATTGACGTAAATATAGGTTTCGGCTAGAAAAAGACTATCTAACACATCAATAATGTTGCTATGCCAACCAGTAGTTTTCAACCAATCAAACTTTCAGATTTATTATATTAAAATAGAAATATATATTTCACTCTCCTGATTTCAATCGAGTCACCTGGACGATTATACTGAGAGCAAAAGTTTTTCCTAAGGCGCTTGGTAATAGGAAACTTTAATACTAAGTTATATCAAGTTTTTTAAACCGTACTTAATATACAATAGAATCAAAGAACTGTAAATCTAAATATTACTTAACAAACTCTTTTTTTGCAATAATGATATCATATTGTTATTGCTGTAGTTGAGGCCTGTCGTGGCGCAGTGGCACAAGCGTGTGACTGTAACCGACAGGTTGTGGGTTCGATTCCCACTCGAGGAAATGAACTGTTTAATATTTTCAATTTAATATTAAATGTTTTCATTTCTTGTTCTGGTAATAAGGTAAAGCTCAGCGTTGAGCTCCGCCACTCAACACGTAATGCCTCAAATTGGGCGGAAAGTTGGGAAGTGGAACGGAGTGTCATAACACTAGGTTCCCATGTTCCCTCTGTCTACCCTGCTACATGCGGGATACAGCGTGAAGATATGTAATGTAAGGTACGTTATATTGTTATAGTTAATAATACAATATATGGCTTAAAATATATATTTGTTTAGACACCGTAAAGATAAAGAACATTTTTGGTTCTCTTGGTATTGTTATAGTAATTGTTCCCAAGAGTATAGATGTTTACGAAACTATCGAATGTAATATTTATGTATAAATACAATACGAGTTTTATAAGTCTTTTGTTTTTGTTTTAATTAATTAAACATTTAAAATTGAACAAACAGATTTTGTGTCCAACAACACTACGTTCTTTAACGTTCGGTTGACTGCCAGATCGGTAAACGTAGTGTTGGTTTTGGGTGTAAGGATTATGTTAGGCTTCAATGCCATCGGCTTCGCCATACAATTTGTCATTTATTGTTTTCGGCAAAGACATTGTCGGTGTTCTCGACAATAGGCCAAGAATTTCGCTGAGCTTCTAGCGCCGGCTCTTCTCAGTTCTGTAACAGTAAATTTAATAAGGCCAGTGGTAACGGCATGGGTATGGATTAAGTATCTGTAAGTAGAACATATAAAACTCTTAATAGATGACAGACTTCAGTTTTTTTTTAAATATCTATATGATATCATACTTACAATAAACATTATGGACATCTTTAAATCGATCGATTGTCCTGCTATTAAATGGTTGTAACTAAAAGGTTTGGTAGAAACTATTCACACTCGTTTCCCTCTGACTACCTCGCCTTTTTCGATGCTATATCGATGAAGCTACAAAAATGCACAACATACATTTTTCTTGGCATGTCCTGCACATGGCAGGTTAGGCAGAGAGAATTGTGTTGAAACACTCGCTTGTCCACTTTCTGCCTAATTCCGTCTTGAGTAAAGGAAGTCGAGCTCTTTTAAACTGCTAATATGTATTTATTAAAAGAAGAAACTTTTGCAGAATACATAGGTACAATTCGTGGAATTAAAATTATTAAGGAAAAGTTGTTGTTTTATTCCACGCCGTTGAATTTCATCACTCAACACGCAATACCTCGAATTCGGCGGGAACAGGGTTATTGTATAGTTCACCGTTCCGCAAATGATTTAACCATCTTACATAAATCACAGCACACAAAGTTCTATTAAAATTTTATAAATTATCACTAGAAAAATATTTTAATACAAAAGTAATTTATTCGAAAAATTAAATCTTTACACCAGAAACGGTTATCAGAAAATGGAGTTGTTGTAATTTTAACGTTTATTTAATATATAACAAAAATATTATGAAAAAGAGAAATGTTATACAACATTTAACAGCCATCGTCTTAAAATCTGGGCCTATCGTGGCACGGGGGCACAATCGTCTTGAGTTCCTCTCAACACGCAATGTTTCAAATTCGGCAGTAAGTAGCGAACGCAACGGCGTGTCTTAAGACTAGATTCCCAGGTTCCCTCAGCCTAACCTAACATACAGCGTGAAGCTGGTTTAAAATCTATTATTAAATTAGAAAATAAAGAACGTAACTTTATATTTGTCTTATAAAATAAAAATCTATAGAATAATCGCTCCCAAAGAAAAATACACAAGTTTTAGAAACGATTATATTTTGTAATATTTTATTTTTAGAAACATGTAGGTGTGTTATTGTATTCTAAAATAATAAAATTGTTTTTTTTATAAGCTGCCGCTATTTGTGACAATAGCAAATTATTTTTAGCAAAGGAAAATTTCTTAATTTTTATTATTTCTTGTAAATTATATATTTAGCAAAATAACAAGTTTGTAATATGGATGTGTATTTACAACAATCAAGGAGTGGATAGAGATAAATGTAAAATATCAAGCTGACGATTAAACCTTCTTACTATCTCTGTTGGTTTAATAGCTCTTGTGCAACAGTAACCTAAAACTTTTTTTATTGTTTTTCTAAACTCAGTGTAAAAGTAAAATATTTATTATTCTTAGCAAAAAATATATTGCAACTCAGTTCTTCAAATAAACCTTCATCAACTTATTATTTATTTTAACAAATACAAGACAACAGTAATAAGGTATATTTAACAATACGAAAAGACTCAAGTCTCCAGTTCATCTTCAACTAGGGCTCCAGACAGAGCATCTACCGATAAGCGATAACCTGTCATGATGTTGGTTGAGGCATTTCATTATTGATATATTTATCAAATTTGCTGTTTCATTTTTGATTGAAATAAAATCAAAATTATTACTTAAGTTTTCTTATAATTACATTTATTGTTTGTTACTAGTGTGGAAGGTGGGAGAGGTACTATATTGGACATATGTCCAATATAGAACCTCAAATGTATAAAAATGTATATACATTTTTATTTACCGTCGATTTCTCCATCATTTATATACCAATATAAGCGTATTTAATTTTAATGTCTATGTTCTTCGAAAGTATGCATTTAAAAATAAATACGGGCAGTGGGATAACAACAACTTCAGGAAATCGTGGGAAGTCTTGGAATTTTATAAGCAGATTAAATGTGTTTCAAATATTTTTTTATAATACTTATATACTTGCTGAGCTGATACTAATATTAATAGACACAAAACAAAGATAATCTTTTAAAGGTTATAGAGACCTATAAGTGGTGAACTATTAAATTACTTGGGCTTGTATGATGAAATATCCGGAGTTGAAGTATTGTATCCCCAACTCCTTAATAAGTTAATTGGACTAAATAAGTTTATTTTACAAATAATCTATGTTTCACACAGTCTGGCGGTAAACGAATCTGGTGCACAGAATTATTTTTACTTTCTCGCTCTGGTTACAAGATAAACCGTTGTGTTGAGTTATACCATCAAACATGCAATATATCCGAAATGCACTCCATTATTATTAGGTTCTCTTGTTCGCATAAGATTCCCTCTGCTCACTCTCCTACATGCGAAATACAGCGTAAAGCTATAAATATATATTTCTAAGCAGAACTCCTCGAATGCTGTGTAACGGCCGTAAAGTTTTTTTATTTAAATAATATTATCAAGGAAGTCGAAAGACGAATTGAAAATGCTTGGAGGAGTGGTCTGAACTGGTCTACAGTACCTTATGAAGGGAGACCTTGCACTGCGTCATAAAAGAAAACTGATGGACATGTGCATTCTTACTGTGCCTGGTGTCTTTGACTAATTCACAAATATCCACCATTAAGGTTTGCCAGCGTGCGATGGAGCGCATCATTTTATGTGTCAAATTTCTTAGATAAAATCCAAAATATTGAATTGTGCTCCCGCACAAAAATCGCTGACGTGGGAATTAAGGCGCAACGCTAAAATGAGACTGGGCCGGACACGTCTGTCGTATGCCTGAAGAGTCGTGGGCGAATACCTTTACCAAGTGGATTCCAAATTCTTTGAGAAGAATCGGCATACCAAAACGAAGGTGTAGTGACAAACTGGACCATTACAGGCGTGACTGGAGATCAATAGATAGAAATAGACAAGAGTGGAATAAATGGAGAGATGCCTTTGCTCAACAATGACTAGAGGAAAAAAATCTTAACAATCGACAATTTTTAATTATATGACAATTAACGTAGAAAACATAAAAAAAATCATAAATTAGGTTCTTTTTCTCCAAGATTTTTTCTATTAATGAAATGTTCTACGTACCTCTACTAAAATGAGGCTTAACAGAAATTAAACTAGAATATTTAACATTTTAAGAATTCATATTTTCCAAGTGGAATGTTTCTTTAATTACGACATCGGCCTACAGTAATAATCTTCTTGTATATTAATAAATATATGTATCAATCAATATCAGAAATTCTTCTTATGCTATTTTAATTTTTTCCGTGTCGTCCAATTTGCTTGAAGGCAGCGTAGATACCTTGTGAAGAAGACCTGGATAAAGAGAAAATACTTTTATGCGTAAGTTTTTCTTAAAAAGGTTATTATTAATAGTATAAGTCACCACACATGAACCATATATCGTTTTATCATTAAGACTTTTTTCTTGGTAACTCAGATTTGATAAAACAATACATATAATTCATATTTTTTATACTCATACTGTTATAAAATAATTTTACTTGTTAGAAATATTATATTTATTATAATAGTTTTTACTGTAATCTTCGTAATAGCGGTTATTCTGAGGCAGCTATCCTCCGCACTGTAATAATTCAATGGAGTTATCAAATCATAATTTTATTAGATCCATTCTTCAAATAGTTCTGTTTAATAGTATTTTCACAGGATTCTAGCATACTGTAAATAGAAGAATGTTTACTTTTAATATACGCATAAACTAATATATCTAACTCTATCAACCAGGTGTAGAATACAGCGTGAGAAAATAGAAGAATATATTTATTTATGAATTAATAGATATATACAATATAATGACTGATGGTTTTGTAAATATATATTTTCAACTAACTCACAATTAGACTAACTACAACATACGAACTGCGGGCAAAAATAATACACTAAAAAATCTTTCTACTACAATTATATGGAAATACGTTGCAAGGTAACGAAAGGTTTGAGGCTTGTTGTGGCGCGGGCACAAAGTTTGTAAATGCAAACGGCTGTCAACAACGCGTTAATATTACACTCTGTTCAGATTTTTTTCGAGAAAAAATCAACGTTGCTGTCGTCACTGATATTGCATGAGATTGTAGCGACCTTGCTGAAGTTTAGACAAATCCCGTGTCATTTAATTCTTCATCACAGTTTATGGATACTGATAAAATAATTTATTTTACACCTTTCGCTTCAAACGTAAAAGGGAAAATAAAATTGATTTGAATTTATTATTGTTGATCCCCATAGCAAATAACTTCATTTAAAATAAATATTTACAATGTACGTGTTCTAAATTAAATCCTTCAGAGCGCAGTGGAACTATTATTTTCAACTATTGTTTTGTGGCATGTAAATAATAAACTTAATATCAAATAACATGAGTGAAATATTCAGTATCGTAATAATAACATTTTCAATTTTCTTTAACTTTACGTGATATACTGCATATAGCAAGCTACGCAATCTACGAGTATATCAAGTGGCATATGAAAATATTTCTCAGTTTGTTTTTATTAAGATTCATTTTAAATATATAAAGATTTGAACTTAATTTACATTCATTTACATAGAAGCCCTTTTTTTAAGCTGTCAACGTAAAGTAGTTTGTTTCCACTATAAAGTAAAGGGCGCCCTTTCTATAACGGAACGTTTGTCGTTCAGTAAAAAAAATACCAGAGCATTTACTCAAATTTATTCACTGTTATTATTTTATTCCTTAATGGACTTTTTATTATAATTACATTTTTTTATAACACAATTCTAGAATATATGTCAAAAGTCAAATATGATTATAACAAAGAATAATTCTATTTTGAAATGAAAAATATAAATAAGTAAGTAAGGTTTACGTGAGTGGCACTGTAAAGACCGTAGTAGTTTTACTAAATGATAATAGTCTAATAAAGGTGATATTTTATTAATATAATAATTATAATGAATACTTATTATGATTACGCTCGTCCAAATTTACATGTTTTATTTTAACATAAAAACAAATTGATATTTATTTTGATACTTGTAACCAAAGCATTATTATGTACATATTAGTATGGAAACCTAAAATAATCCAAATTATGCCATAAATCAAAAGAAAACCTCATGCTTCAAGAGTATAAGAACTTGCAATAAAGTCAACATAAGTTCGTGATATAATGAAACAACGTTGAACAATTTTAGTTGTTCAACGTTGTTTCATTCCAAGTAACTATAAAAACTCTTGCACTTATATTAAGTAAAATACATAACTTTAATTTTTAACGTATTTGGTAGTCATTTTATAATATTACTTATAGACTATAAAACTTAAAAAATAAGAAGTCACATTGTTTCTAATGGATTTATAAATTTTTATATCTGAGTTAGTCTTATATACTTTAAATTATCACAAGCAAAGTTTTGCATAAGCTTCTTATAATGCACTCGAGCGCTCACGCCCTTCTTGCACGAGTGAACAACAACTAGTAGCTATAGGTATAAAATCCCTCAGTCAATATTTATATAATATATTTTATTCGCATTTTAATATAATACATAGTCAGTACCGGTTTGTCGTAGTGCAGGGGCCCAAGCGACAGATTGTAACTTCAATGCCCACCAAGGAAATGAAATGTTTTATATTTTCATATCTTCGATCTGGTTAGGTAAAGCGCAGTAAATAGTTCCCCATTTGGAAATTGTACCCACGGCTATCGTGTTTACAAATGCTGTTCTGCTGTACCCCACCAGCTACATACACACCCATACACTTAAGAACTTAATTTTTTTTCTTCAATCATGTGAGTGCTTATTTACCACAAATTAATTTCATTATTAGTAACGACGACTTTTTTTTTAAATTGCCTAGCACCATTTATTTATGCTTAAGATCTTGTGTTTCCTAACTTTACATACATGTATGCACATATATGGGTATATAATAACACAATAGATGTATCTCGATTTCCTAATAATTTCTTTTTCTTTTGTTTCTTTTGAATTAAACAAAGTTGCTTATCGGATAACTTATACTGAGTTGCTTGTAGCACTGGCACCAACAATATCTTATCTGTGAATAAATATTATTAAACTTTAATAAGAATAGTTAGAGTTATAATATTAAAATAGTAGTTAAGTTAGCAATATTTAGTTACGTTTTCCACTTCCCGTCGGATTTTGAGTCACGTATAACGATTAGTATAGGTTGACCTAACATTGTAATGTTAAATCGACAATCATATTTGATCGAGTATAGTTCAGAAATCACCTACATAACCAGTCCCCTCCAACTTTTAATAGGAGTGAACGTTTTTAATTATCACGAGTTGATTGCAGTTTGTTGGATAACGTTTGCAGAAAATACATTTATTTACTTTGAATATTTTATTATTTGTTTAACTTTATATTTTACGGTCAGATATATTAAGTATTTCTATCGATTTTCTTCCAATATTTAATGAAAAATGAAGCGTGAGTTACACTGAAATTCATAGACACTGTATTTTTTATGACTATTTGGTTTTCGTTAGGTAACAACTTTTTTGTTTACCAAAAGGCATACTCATTATTTTTGTTGAAAATCCTGCATTAATGAATATGTGAGTATTAGTAATTATTTTTTTTTGAATAATGAAACGTGAGATCATTGCCATTTTATTATACAGTAGCGACCTAGCTTCTCCTTGGCTTTACGGTATTCTGCGCAAAGAAGTTCAGTAGGTTGAGGAAATGCAACTTTAAGATTAAAAGTGTAATGTTAAAACAAAGTGCGTAAGATTAATTCGGTTTCGGCCAGAAAATAGCCGAAACTTTCGGCCGCACCGAAACTCGAACGACGCACACCAGTGCGTCCCTGCTATTATGATAAGTGGAGACGAATGCGGCGTTGGGGACCACCACCCAGCACGCCATGTCCGGTGCGGCGGGAAGTGGAGGATGGAGCTACAAATAGCTACGTGGAATGTAAGAGGATGGATGGAAAAAAAGATAAATAAATTATTAGATCTGATGGATGACGGAGATCGGGATGTTATTTGTGTGATTGAGACCAAGCGGAAAGGCAATGCAACAACCGATTTATCGGGTCGCTTTTTGGACTGGCGTACCAGAGAGCGAGCGAAGGAGTCAAGGTTTAGGCGTATTATAGTACTCTCGATTGGTTAGTGTAATGCTAAAGTACAAGCGAACAACCCGAGGCTGTTATGGGTGCGCTTCAAGATAGGGCACAAGAGATCTTGTTAGTGGCGTATGCTCGCGAAGGAGTGCTAGGCAAGTAAAATGAATGGTCAAGAGAAAGAATGTGGCTGTATTGCTTATATTGGATATACGCAAGGAAAGTGTGGAAAACATGATGTTTGACTATAAGCAAATTTACATGTATGTACACATTTTTACGAGCAAACGGAAGAGAAAAACATGATTGATCTATTCCTAGTGGATCAGCGTATTCGAAGCCGAGTTATGAACACGCGAGTGTTAAGGGCTGTTGAACTGAGAACAGACCATTATCTAGTCGTAGCCAGAATAAGAGATCTGTTTGCAGGTTGGCGCAGCCACACTGGTTGTCGAAGCTTGGCGTTAAATTATCTAATAAGTTTTAAGATCTACCGATCAGAGTGGAATATACTAAAGAGTTTTCAAGAAGTTAGACAGGAATCTGAATAGGCTGTGGAAAAAAGAAAAAAGCAGAAAGCATGATGAAAAATACTGAAGAAAAAAAGAAAAATACATGGCAGGATCATAAAGGATAAAAGTATGAGAAAGATAAGAAAGAATATAAGCTCTATAAACACCAAATGAAAGTATTGATAAAGATGAAGCGTGAAAATTTTGAGAAAGAAAGAAATTAAAGGTGAAAATTTTAAAAAAGAGGCTGATGAAAGGTTAACGAACAACTTACAGGAAAACACGAAGCTTTACTGGCTAAAAATAAGTGATTTCCGGAGTTGCTCACTAAACTCTAGAACCCCTTTCAAGGGGTGCTTTCCAAGGACGTCTTTTTTCCTCTTTTATCAGAACCACTACAGGCTTTGCAGCAATGGCCGGAATTTCACAAGGAGATGTACGAATGTGATGACGCCTGTGCGTCAAGAAACGACTTGAATCAAGACTTAATCTTGATGTAGCCTACAGTCCAATAAGAAAACTTGCAATACGTAGTGCAATACGGAGTATGAAATGTGCTAAGGCCGCTGGAGTTGATGGAGTACTGCCGATATGGTCAAATATGATGGGTAGTGCGTTTTGGACCGGTTCTGGATTTTGTGCAATTTATGCTGAAAATCAGGGGAGGTCCCAGATGATTGGTGAGGTGCGGTCATTGTGTCTTTATATAAAGGCATAGGTTGTCAGATTGCGCGAACTATATGGCTATCAGTTTGATTAGCTTGGATAAGAAAGATTATGCTCAAAATATTAGCGAGAAGAATGCAAGATAGATCCTAAATACTGTTGTGGGAACATCTAGCGAATAAGTGATGAAAGAATAGTAAAAATGATTTATGAAGGGAAAGTGAGTGGTAAGAGAGGGGGGCAGAGACCTCGGTAGACCTTCGAAAACACAGTATCTACGATACTGGAGGACGGTGACGTAAAAAGCACGAGGACCCCCGGAGGGCATGTATGAAGAGGTTGATAACAGTGGACGAGGCGAAAGAGGTATGCCGAGACCGTAGTCTTTGGCGCTCCGTTCCCTATGTTTACCTCGCTAGGGATATAGCGTAAAGCTAAGAAAGAAAGAAAGAAATTCTATTTAGTTATCTGTCTAAATAGAATATGCAAATAAATATGTAAAAACATTAATATATAATAAATTTTTGTACTCAGCTTCACGCTGTATCCCGCAAACGGCAGGGTAGGTAGAGTCAACTGTGTAACCTAGAGTTAAGACACTGTTCCACTTCCGTTCCCCACTTTCCACCGAATTTGAGGCATTGCGTGTTGTGTGGCGGAACTTAACGCCGCGCTTTGCTTTGTAATAAGAGCGAAGAAATAAAAACTTTAAATATTTAATTTGAAAACGTTAAAGTGGGGATCAAATCTACAACCTGTCGTTTACTTTTAATTGATTATATTACAGGCAGGCATACAAATTAGTATTAATGATAGTAAAAAAAACATATCACAATCAATAGATCACATTTTTTATTTTACGATCTTTCAAATACTCGTACATAAAGTATTACTCGCTCTGCTTCACGATGTATCCCGCATATGGCATTGTAGGTAGAGGGAACATGGGAACCTAATGTTAAACTCCGTTCTGTTCCCCACTTACCGCCGAATTTGTGGCATTGTGTGTTGAGTGGTGGAACTCAACGCTGCGCTTTGCCTTGTTACCAGAACGAAGAAATGAAAACACTAAATATTTAAATAGAAAATAATAAACATTTTATTTCCTCGAGTGGGGATCGAACCCACAATCTAACGTGTTTACAGACACACGCTGGTTCCCCTGCGCCACGACAGACCTAAAACGTAAATGCGTAAGGTATAATTAATATTTTTTTTAAATAATGCGACCGTAAAACCGACTATATAAACAAAGTTTTGTCATCCAACATGGGCCGGGACCTCAAGTGATTACAATATGTCAACTAATACTTCTAAATGAATTTCGTGCGCGTCTACTCACAATTGGCGGTTAAATTCCGCTTGACGTATACTTACAGAATCTAAGACACATAATAAAAGGATATATAATATCATGTTTTAAGATTTATACACCAAATTCCAACATTACTTTTTCAATTAACTTTATACATACATTGACCGGAATAAAACCAAAAATTTCAAATTTATCAATAAATATACCAGGAAATTGTTTTTGATTATAACGAAGATTTATGTTCATAAAGCGACTAATACCTACCTTTCACCCTCTTCTTGACCACTTTATCTATTTAGTCTGACTTTGTGAAAGTTAGTACTTAGTTTACTAGTAGTAAAAAATTTAGTTATTTTTTAATTAATATTGAAGATTTAATTGGCTTATATTCACATTCTGTCGTGATATGTCTTTGCTGAACAGAATTACTGAAGAAACGAGGTGGTATTATGTAAAAATGTCAATCGGGTAAGGGTTACATCAAATCTATTAATACTGGAAAAATAATCTGTTAAGGTTTCTTTCATTTTCAAACAGAACTAGAAATCTTATCTAGATCTGAAGCCAAGTAAGTTGAAGAGGACGATGTCGACGGTGACGGTGATATAGATGTTAATGTTGCTAAGTCAAGCATATAGGTTGATGTTAAATGTTAATGGGATCCCGTAGTCGTACTCACCCGTCATTTTTTAAATATTTTGACAATTTTTACATTTAGCACTTTGATTATCTATAGCTTTCAAAAATGTATCAAACCGACGATTTCGTTTTACTCAATTTTTGATGATGAATGTCTATGACTTTACATTAAAATATAGTACCTAATGTTTATATAATGTTATTATTAATTATAAATTTAAGTTGTAAATAAGATATCCATTTTCTTAGCTTCACATTATATTTCGCATTTAACAAGAAACGTAACCAAATTTTCAAGATATTTAACAACAAAATCTTTTATTGGTTACAAAATATATAGCCACAATTTTTAATGATGAACAATTAAAATTGTGTATTATCATAGTTCTACGTTAAACGCCCACTGTTAACGGTATATATCTATTGCTCACTAAATATAGATTTTTACGAAAACAAGATAAAGAAGCGTTACGGCTGGCGTTGTGGGTGACCGTGAGAGAGGGGGAGCCTGTCTACCGCTGACGTATGCATAATAGAAATGTAAGCCAGACTGTCGCCGTAACGCATACTTCCGTAACTATACCAATGTTACTTCCATAAGCAGTTATCACTTAAAACAAAACATTTAGAAAGTTCCACTGTTATAAATTTTATAATAGAACTATTGTTCTTATATTCTAATATCTTCGATAATTCGATATTTCGATATTCAAACCTTTGCGGTGCCTTTGCCTCACGACATTACATTTATAAAGAAGTTATAAAGTTCCTTGTGCTTGCGTTCATTTCTACGAATACAAATAATTATGAAACCTCTGGAAGTTTACGAGAAATAAGAATATGCGGGCTTATATAAATAAAATATGTGTGACGAAAATTAATTTAACTACATTATTTTACCAAAGGAAAAAACGTCTGGTTCAGTGAGCAGAGCTCGTAAAATTTGAATAAAATTTTTAATATTTCTTCCATATAACTCGAAAAGTAGGAAACGATATCTTATTTCTTTTCATCGGTTACGATTTACATATTTATTTTTCATTTTTATAAATGAATTTAAACCAATAAAGCATAACGTACATATTGTTTTTCGCCCCGACTTCATAGTTATTTAATCTGATCGATAAACTGAAATCGGTACACATAAATAAATAAAGGAAGCAATACTAACTGTAGAAGAGAATATATATATATATATATATATATATATATATATATATATATATATATATATATATATATATATATATATATAATAAAATAAATATATAAATATAAAATAAAAACGTGAAACTTTATTATATTGTAAAAAAGACAGGATAAGGTTATGTATGGAACAATACATACAGATGGCCGCGTTGCTGGCACACACGATCTTTTAATGAAATTTTCAATGACCGTTTTGCATAAATGTCATTAATACAGCGTCCAATTTCCTCTTTTAAGGCTTGAGTCGTGGTCGGCTTATTTGCGTAAACAATCGACTTCAAAAAACGCCAAAGAAAAAAGTCTAATGATGTTAAATCGCACGGTGTTGGTGGCCAACTCTGGTCCCCAAAACGCAAAATAACACGACCGGGAAATGCAGCAATTAGATTGTTTCTCTGGCTGTATGACATGTGGCGCCGTCTTGTTGCAACCAGCCCTCTACATTCATTACTTAAATTCTAGGCACGAAAAAACTGGTTATCATTTCACGATACCGAACACCATTGACTGTGTACGCTTGACCTGCCTCATTTTCATAAAAAAAGGTCCAATGATTCCTCCAGCCCAAAATCCATACCACACAGTAACACGTTGAGGATGAATTTCCTTCTCGTGAATCACTCGAGGACTTTCCTTATCCCAAATGCGACAATTCTGCTTATTGACAAAGCCATCAAGATGGAAATGGGCCTCTTCACTGAAGATGATTTTATCGGCAAAATCAGCATTTTCATGTTGTCTCTCCAATACCCAATTAATGAACTCCTTTCACTGTCTATAGTCAGCTGGTTTCTTTATTATTTTGTAAATTTCTATAGATAATTTCATTCTAAAATATAGTCTACCATCAGCCAGAACAGTTGAAAAAGGTATGAGCACCTATTCGTGTTTGTATGTACAGATACGGTTGGTCTATTTGGTTGGTCTTATCCGGGACCATATATATATATATATATATATATATATATATATATATATATATATATATATATATATATATATATATATATATATATATATATATATATATATATATATATATATATATATATATATAT
>DWMZ01000390.1:0-23734 GCA_018249855.1 Eueides tales michaeli | reverse complement strand
ATTTTTTAGCTTCACGCTGTATCACGCACCAGGCAGGGTTGACAGAGGGAACTTGGGAACCTAGTGTTAAGACAATCCACTTACATTGAGATCTTTCGTTTCCCAAGATTTTTATAATTTTATATCATTACATATATAAAACATGCATAAAATATATAAATAATTATAAAACTATAAAACAAAAGGTATTATTTACAACAATCATTACAATTATTCATTTAACTTATTAATGATATAAAAAATAAATAGAAAAGAAGCAAGACGGAGAGTACAAGTGGAGTAATTAAATAATATTTTATGGATAATTTAATCTGTACTGTAAATCATTCTGTGAACGCCACAACTAAAGTTACAGAAAAAAATGTATGTTTCAATGACTTTAATCCACTTCTACCCTCCAAAAAAACAAAAAAAAACACATACATACACAAAAAGACTTATATGAATCATATAGAAGCAAATAAAGCAATCTTCATTTAAAGCAACATTAAAAGAAATATATCTCGCAATTTTTATAACCTTACCTTAACCTTTGTCAAAATCATTACAAAAAATTTAAAACTATTTATTATTACTATATTTTCCTCTAAATGATTCACAAACAAACACGTAGATACTAACGGCCGGCGCGGAGTGTCCAGTCACTACCTGCCCCGAGAGCGTGGTCTGCTGCGCGCCCGCCACCTGCCCCACCGCGAACGACTTCGCACCTACCGTCATGGGATACCACCCGCTTAGTTATATAGTCTGTGTCCCATCACTACTGATAGTACATATTTGCCCCATCATTAATGGTAGTACAGATGTGCCCCATCACTAATGATGGTACATATGTGCCCCATAACTTATAGCAGTAAAATTGTGCCCCATCCATAAGTAATAGTTGGTTACAAATGAGCCACTTGTAGTAGCACAAATTTGCCTCAACACATTTTTTTTAGCTGCTGTGTGATTCGATAATTAAATTGATAGTAAAATGTCAAATAAACAAATGTCTTTTACATTTTTGTCATTGGAAGGAGTGATGAACACTATTTATTGTAGTATTGGGGCACAGAGTATAAACAATATAAAGCTGCAAAATAAAATTAAAAAAAAATCGTCCACATGAATAAAAACGATATATAGCTTATACAATTTACAGATTGCACACTAGAAACAATAAAAATAAAATAAAATTTGCAAAATCACTAATAAATATTAAAAATATTTACATTTTTAAACATTATATACATTATGACATATCAATATCAAAATTTAAGGTAATTCGAACTAGAACAACCATATGATAAAAAATAAATAAAGGTACACAAAATCTTTGGAATTAAAACTTACACAGATAAAGTATATAATATATATACAATATTTATCTTCACATATGAGAATATATATTCTTCCGCCATTTAACCAAAGAATTTATGAGAAATCCAAAGATATTATCCAAATCCACTATATAGACCATTCTATACAATTAGGAACATATATATTTACTCTCTTATCTTCACGCTGTATCTCTGGTTGGAACTATAAAGGAATTTCAAACTCATGGTGTCCTCAGTAGACTTTTCTCACGTCGTCCACTGTCATTAACTCGAACAATTACATGTCCTTCAGATTAGAAGACAATTTCGTGGCAAATTTGACATATTCCGTGTCAAATTTGCCACGAAATTGTTGTGTACGGAACTGAAAAGTTCGCGAAATGAGTGGTAAAAGAGAGAGAGAAGGAGACCCCGGTCGACCTTCGAGAACACAGTCTCTTCGATACTGGAGGAGGGTCATGTTCAGCACGAGGACCACCCGGAGGTCATGTATGAAGAGATTGATGACAATGGACGGGGAGAAAGAGATATGCCGAGACCATAGCGCTTGGCACTCCATTCTCTCCACCTACCCCGCTAGTGATGTATAACTATAGATACATATATATTCGTATATAAATAAGAGTTTACCTTCAGCCCCGGGCCTCATCACCGCGGGCTTCGCTACCGACTCGGTGTTCACTTTGCCCGATTTGAATGTGTCGTGTTGGATTATATTAGCTCTGGGGGGAAAGAAATCATAATTACTTACATATAAACAGAGGACAGTACGTTTGTTCCACCTTTACCTATAAACAACTTAACGGATTTCGATGTATCTATACAGTAATATAGCACATAAAAAGTGCTTGCTAAAATCTATTTGAATAAAGAATATTTTGAATTTAGAATTTTTTATAGAACGATAATTAATTAAGAGGCCTGTCGTAGCGCAGGGGCATAAACGTGTCACTGTGCACGACGGATGTGGGTTCGATCACTTTCATATTAAATATTTAATATTTTCATTTCTTCATTCTGGAAACAAGGCAAAGCAAGGCGTTGAATTCGCCAAACACCACGCATTGCCTCAAATGCGCCGGAGAGTAGGCATGGAACAAGATGTCCTAATATACTAGGTTCCCAAGTTCCCTCTGCCTACCCTGCCATGTGCGGGATATAACCTAGTGTCAAGACACTCTGTTCCCCACTTATTAATATAATATAATAAGTCAAGTATTATTATGAATACTTTGCACACTAACTTAGAAGGGGAGACGGAGTCCTCCAGCATGGCGGACCCCTCGTCCCCGTCCAGCCCGATCCTGTCCTTGGCGCGGCGACGCCTCACTATGATGTCTATGTAGCCAGCTATGACCTGGAAATAAATAATTAAAAAACAATATATTAAATAATATGAAAATATATATTTTTAATTGCGCCACACAATCAATAAAATGAAAAACAACACATAATTTTTAATTCACATTTTATAATATTTTCAAACCATTATTTAATTTTAATATTATTCCATGTTTGTAAGTCGGTCAAAATGACGTTCAATGTTTCTGTTACAAACATACATACATACGCACATAATTTTAATATAAAATTTGAACAAAATAAGAATCCGATAAGTTAATATTAGTTTAATATAGATTGTGGGTTTGATCCCCACTGAAAGTTATAGTAACAAAGCATAGCGGGGTTAAGTTCCACCACCCACCACTCAACACCTCAAATTCATCAAAAAAAAAAACCCGAAAGTGTCCCAACACTATTTTCTCAAACTCCCTCTACCTACCCCCACATAGGTAGACCAATATAAACCTAAAAAAAAACGAAAAAAAAATCGAACCTGCAATATATGCTCAGCCTCCGTGGTCTGCACGCTGTAGTACTGGTCGCTGTAGTCCCCAAAGTCCAGGGTGAAGGTGTTGGGGGAGGCGCACCACCTCCGCACGGTGGTGAGCGGCCACGTCTGCAGCACCTCCTTGGTCTTCTCGTCGAGACGGAGAACGGAGTCCTTGGTCACTCCGAGCAGGCGGGGCACTAGCTTGTTCTTGCCTTTCATTTTCTCCTGTGAGCAAATAATGTTGGATTTAAGTATGAAGCCTGTAGTGGCGCAGCGGCACAAGCGTGTGCCTGTATACGACAGGTTGTGGGTTCGATACACACTCGAAGATATGAAATATTCTATATTTTCAAATATATAACGTATTCATGTTTTTGCTTTGGTAACAAGACAAATCGCGGTGTTGAGTACCGCCACTCTACACGCAACCCCTAAAATTCCGCAGAAAGTGCAAAACGTAAACGGAGTGTCTTAACACTACGTTTCCAAACTGCCATATGCAGGATACAACGTAAAGCTGAAAAGAAATAATACTTAAAAAAAAAACATCAAAAAAATTGAACCCCCCCTCACCTTAACCAAAAAGAAAGCGACACCATAGGTCTTGAGGTCCCTCGCACTCTTGGTGTACAGCACCTTGGCGTCCAGCTCGCTGAGGCCGGCGTGCTTGCGGTGCTCCCGGAATATCTTCTTCTCTATGCCCTTCACCTTGACGTACGACGCCGGCAGAAACTCTTTTAGACTGGGAAATTATGAAATAATAGGTGAAAACGACTGTTAAAGATTCGATTCTATATATATAATAAATCTGTAACTGATCTATGTCTGTACATTGAAGATATATTAAATAACATCTTATAGGAGACGCTTGTTAATGTGATAGGGCACAAAATAGTAATTTTTAGAATTTTTGTATGTTTGTTGCTACATTTGTACGCGATAATCTTAGGAACGGCTAGCCAGATTTAAATGTAGCAATATTTCTACAACATTTAATGTTTGTTTTATATATATATTGGTTAATAAATAAAAAAGTATGTCAATTTAAAATATTTAGTTCGAATAAATTGCTGCAATTTTTTTATTAAATTAGCTTAAATTTTAGTTTTCAATGTATATATATGATATATATAATCATAAAAGTGATAATGTTATTAGAACAAAGTAAAGAATAGAACAAGATAAGCGAATAAAATAAATAGTGTAAATCGAGCGGGCGAAGCCGCGAGTGGGTCAGTAGTCGCGCAACAGTTCTATTTTCTAAATTACGAACAAGCTAAAACAGGAATTCAGTTGTACCATTCAACAAGCAATGCCTCAAATTATCGAAAACAGAAATGTCCAAATGGGAACGGAGTGCCTTACCACTAGGTTCCCAGGTTCCCCCCGCCAACCCTGCTATGTACGAGATACACCGTGACGCATATAAACATATTTTTTTTAATATGATTATAGATACGTAGTAGAAATATGTATATACTTACTCTAAAAAGCCAGTGGTGTGTTTGTCTTCTTTATGATCACCAAACTGTATTTGGCACTGGATACCAGCAAATTCGCAAGCTGCAAAAATTATATATATATATATATATATATATATATATATATATATATATATATATATATATATATATATATATATATATATATATATATATATTACAAAATAAAAATACAATATGTATCGTACGTATGTAAATGAAATATTTAATTTTCATAACCACACATTGACGGGGCAGACCAAACCGCAGCGTTGAGCCCCGCCACTTAGCACACAATGTCTCAAGAATGCGGCGAAAAGTGGGATAAGATCTTCACAACAACGGATTCTCTACATTAGGTTCCCAGGTTCCCTCTGTCTAGCCTACTTATGCAGGACACAGTGTAATGCAAAGAAAAAAAGAAATAAGCAGAAACATAAGCTAGTGTAAAATTGTAGGGATATCACTTTTTATGTGAATATTGAAATGGCGACTGTAAATTTGCAAATTGTTCTTCTTCATTCTAGTAACAAGGCAAAGCTCGACATTGAGCCCTACCACTTAACACGCAATGCCTCAAACTCGACGGAAAGTGGGGAACAATACGGAGTGTCTCAACACTAGGTTCCCAAGTTTCCTCTACCTATCCCGCCATGTGCGGGATACAGCGTGAAGCTTACTTAATATAGTAAGTAAGTTATTATTAAATATTTATTCTATAAACACATAATAAATTCAATATTTCAGTCACATCACTATTAAACAGTATAAAACACACCTTTATCCTGAGTGATGGGATGAGTACCATCCAATATGGCGTCCCTCGCCTGCACATACAATAGGGTCAACTGCACGGGATCTCTGGAATCCACGTTTCTATCGGAGAAGAACAGTCTTCGACGAAGCAGGAGAGTCTCTCCGCTCTCTACGCCTTGTTCGCGGAGAGTTTTACTTCCTTCTACCCAGTTTACTGTTGATAATAATATAATGTTTAAAGCTAGATTTAAGTAATGTTAAAAGAAAAAATATAAAAAGAAATGTATGTATTCGTTGTTTGAGGCCTGTCGTGGCGCAGCGGCAAAAGCGTGCGACTCTAACAGGTTGTGGGTTCGAATCACACTCGAGGAAATGAAATATATATTGTTTTAATTTAAATATTTAATATTTTCATTTCTTCGCTCTGATAACAAGGCCTTACGCGGCGTTGAGCTCCACCACTCAACACGCAATGCCTCAAATTCAGCGAAAATTGTCGAACGGTAGTGGAAAGGAGTGTCTTAACACTTCCCAAGTACCCTCTGCCTACTCTGCCATGTATGGGATACAGCGTGAACCAGCATACCTTCATCATCAGTCCTCAGCTTCTTCCTCAGCTGTTCCATCTTGGCGTCCCGCTCTTTCTCCTGGTGACGTCGTTTGAGGGTGAGGGTGCCATAGTTGGGCTTCTCGCAAGGATCAGCTTCCTCCTTCTGTTCTTCACGGACCTGAGGGGGAAAAAATAATTATAGACAACCCGCTTGCGGCTTCGCCCGCTTGAAATATTCAATGGTTTTTTTTTATTAATCGGAATTACTTTCGTTTTCTAATATTATAATTATTAAGATCTTAAATTTTAAATTAATACAACTATTCAAACAATAATTTAGTAGCCATTTTTTCAAACGAAAATTTTATATCAACATCATTTTCTTTCATTAATGAACCGATCGACATTTGACATTAGAAAAATATAAAATGTTAAAGCATGTCTGCCAAAATAAATTCAATAATACCACTTCAAAGATTAGCGTTAGCAAACAGACATTACTATACAACGCCGTGAAAATATATTTCCTCAAGCGGGAACCGAACCCACAACCTATCGATTCACCAATGATACACTTGTGTCAATACACTACAACCTTATTAATATAAAAAAACATATACATTAAAATAATATTTTTTTTATTTAAACAAAACTCACCAATCCATATTCATCATAATTGGTGATACCGATCTTGGTGCATATCACCACCATGAGGTTCGCAACTATTTGACTGTCATCTACCAACAGGGTCTTTACAGTACCTGAAAAAAAATATATATATTTACTCGAAAACCTAGTGTCGTAACACTATGTTCCCATTGAGACACTTACGTTCCCTACTTTGTGGCGAACTATGGAAATGGTCAATGCTGCGCTATACCTCGTTACCATAAAAGCAAAGACATGAAAAAAAATTTAAATCACCTCTCAGTGAATTGAACCCGTAAACTGTACCGTGTACAGTACAGCGCATGTTTATGCTACTGAGCCAGTAGACGTCTCAAAATTAATTCTTCAAATTATTTAAGCTTTCTGCACATGACAGGGTAGTTAAAGAGTACTTGGGTTCCCCACCATCCGCCAAATTAAAATATTTGCGTGTATAGTGGCTGAAATCAATATCCTACCTGCCATATTTAATAACCTCAAATCAGTATCGACAACACTCACTAACACATAACAAGTGTACATCACTATAGACCAATTAAATACTCCAAAACTCACCGTCCAGCATCCTGACCCTCAGGTTCCTGGTCTTCTTGTTGTACTCGAGCAGGTCCCCGTTCCTCAGCATGTAGTAGTCGAGGCTGCGGGAGGCCTCCAGCCAGATGCCCTTCTTGTTGTCTTCCTCGGAGGCGAGGAAAAGACCGTATTCTTTTGCTGGTGAAATAAAATATCAAGTTATTACAATTACTTGTGCGACAAACTGTTGCCATTAAAGCGCTTTCCGTTACCGAATTTCCATTGCAACTCAACGCCACCCGTTGCCATGTTACCAATACGACAAAAATATTGAATGTTCAATTTCCTCGAGTGAGAATCGAACCCTCAACTGCCGCGTTTAGACATCAAACACATAACAACACATCTACCTATGTTCAATATTTATCTATTTATATTACATTTTTCAGTAACCCAACATTTCATAGCATTTAAATCTTAATTAACTGTACAGACTATATATATGTTAATTTTATTAACACAAAGTTTTTTATAAATGTACTTTTAAATATTTTTTTTATAGCTTCACGCTGTATCCCGCACATGACAGGATAGGCAGAGGGAACTTGTGGACCTAGTGTTAAGACACTCCGTTCCACTTCCTTTGCTCACTTTCCACCGAATTTTCAGCATTGCGTGTAGAGTGGCGGAACTCAACGCCTTTAGTTAAAGAAATAAAAAATAAAAGCCATCACTCACGGTCATTATGGTTCGCCTCCAGGATCTTCTCGCGTATGATGCGGCACGCGTCGTACACCGCGGTGGAGGGCTCGAACTGTATGGTCTTCACCACCTTGCCGCCCTCGAGGGATATCTTGAGAGAGAGCGTCGCCATTTTCGATAGAGAACGGGCTCTGGTGAATTAAAATTACAATTATATTATTAATAGTTTGTACGCTTGTTTGTTACACTTTAACACTAAAAAACTACTAAACAGATTTAACTTAGGCCTGTCGTGGCGCAGGTGCACAAGCAGACAAGTTGTGAGTCGAGGAATGATAAGTGGCGGCACTCAACGCCGTCCTTTACCCTGTTACCAGAGCGAATAAATGAAAAGATTAAATATTTAAATTGAAAATAGTAAATATTTTATTTTCTCGAGTGCATATCAACCCATAACCTGCACTATTTTTTTTTACCTTCACGCTGTGTCCCGCACAAGGCAGGGTAGGCAGAGGAAACCCGGGAACCTAGTGTCAAGACACTCCGTTCCACTTCCGTTCCCCACTTTCCGCCGAATTTGAGGCATTGCGGGATCGAACCCAGAACCTGTCGGTTAAAGGCTACGCTTGTGCCGCTGCGCCACGACAGGCCTCACCACCGCTGCGCCACGACAGGCCTGCACCATTTACACATGCTTATACCCCAGCGCCACAACAGGCCTCGAAATTTTATTACTGAAAAAATATATTTTTATTGTTTTCTACAAGTCTTTATACTCACTTGTGTATAGTGGCAGTATGTTGATCGTTATTTGTGTCGAGGTCTAGTGAATGGGCACTACTCCTTCTCTTCTCTGTGTAATCGTCTCTGGTTTTGTGTCTCTCGTGGCTAAATGACCGATGTCGTGGCCGGCTTTGGAAAGAACCCTAGAAAAATAAGTGAAACAATTTATTTGAGACCGTCCCGACAACGTATGACAGTACTGCGGTGTTGAGTTCCGTAACTCAACACGCAATGTCTCGTATATTGGTCAGAATATGGGGAACTGAGTGTCTTAACACTAGGTTCTCCGTATCTTTTTTCCTATACGCGGGATCCCGTATAAAGCTAAAAAATAAAGTCACAACAATATCATACTTATCCGACTGGGACAGACAAAGGGTAATGATTTTCTCTAGCGTATGTATGTATGCATGTATGTATGTATGTATGTATTTATATATACTTAGTTATCTACACACAGAAACATGTCACCACCTCAAAGTATTCAGTTTAATTTATTTTTCTTTACTCAGTTCATTACTTTTAAACGGCTGAGTCTTTTTATCATATTATATATTTACAGATACCATAACCATAGTAACTATCACAAGAAATGAGACGCGGTTTTACAGAAAAGTGATAAATTACCAAATTGGGTAGTAGGAAAGGGAACCTTTGGGTAGTAGGAACCTAGTGTTAAGATACACCGTTCTGATCTCCACTTTCTGGTGAATTTGAGGCATCATGTGTTGTGTGGCGGAACACAACGCCGCGCTTTGCCTTCTTACCAGAGCGAAGAAATGAAAATATTAAATATTTCACATCGAGTGGGATTCGAACCACGCTCCACATTTGTACCCCTGCGCCGAGGAAGGCCTCAAAAGTTACTAAAGAAATACCTATGAAGGTTTTAGTGACACATCTTTCCTTTCTCTCCAAAGCCCTATAAAGTCAATAATATTCAAGCCCCACGCCATTACCATATAAGGTAAAAACGTTCTGTAACCTAAATTAGCGGCCGTGATTCGAAATGGACGCACAAATGGACTTCCACAAAACTTTTGATCAATTACAATATAAAAAGAGTTTGTCATCGTTTAAAAACTTAAATTTGAATAATAATGTCAATAAATATAAGAGATTATTAAAATTAGTGGATATAGAAGAGACGATTGTGGTTTCGATATACGCTTGGATGATAAAATTATTTTCCAGACCAACACTGGTATTGATTTCCGCTATTAAACACGTTTTATCCCGAAAATATTAAAATTTAAAGGTTAAAATGGGGATCACAGTGTTTTAACACTAGGTCCCCTTTACCTATTTTCCAATTCTTTTTTCAGCAAAAAAAAAATAGAATCTATCTCAAACATCAAAAAAATAGAATATATATCAAACACTCATTCCTCCCACTTTCTATCGAATTTGCAGCATTGCAGAGTGGCGGAACTCACCGGCGCACTATGCTATGCTACTGCATTAACTAAATTGAAAATATTCTTAATTTCTTCGAGCGGGGATCAAATTCACAACCTGCAGTGCTTACAATTGCAAGCTTGTGCCAATGCGCCACGACAAGCCTAATTCCCCACTGCCTATCGTACTGAGAATAAGAAATTGAAAGTAATACAACTAACAGGTCGCGCGGTCACCCGCCTCCAGCCGTCCCGTAGCGCGAGCTCGATGCGCTCGCGCAGGCGTCACGCGCCCGATGCTTCCGATGCGCGCTCGTCTGATTGCTGTAGACAAAAGAAAACAACAAAGTTAATGCTACTTATTCAATATTTTTTTTATTGAAAAGTTATAGCAAACGAGTGTACGGGTCACTTGATAAGTAATCACCGCAAAACCGTGTAACACCTGAGGGAGCTTCAGCTATATTGTAACGACCTGGAAACACCCACCAAGGACCACAAGGAGGTCATATACCACAGTGGCGTGGCACGTGGAGAGAAGTTCCTAGAGTGCTACGTAAGCATATATTGAATGGTGTGTTCCGCAGTTAACAGGATATACAGATGAAAGTATTAGGACATTCAGTTCCAAACGCACCGCCAAATTTTCGAGACAGTGTATTGCGGCGCATCACAACACCGTACTTAGTTTAGTTAACAGAGCTGGGAATTAAAATATTAAGTAATTAAATAATTTCCTCGAGTGAGAATCGAACACAAACATCGCGTCTACAGTCACACGCTGCGTTGTTGCGCCACGACGATCTCATATTTATTAATTCACCAAAAAAAAAAAAATCACTTAATCCCCCAATTTAAGACATTGCTACTTCAAATCTACGCAATGAAGATCAAACCCACTACCATCGGTTTCACAGTTGACGCCCTACTACCATAGACCGATTAATATTATATTAATACAACAATAACTATAAAACTATGAATAAATAATAAATATTATTACAGAGAGGCCTGTCGTGGCACAGGAGCTCAAGCTTGTGACTGTAAATGCACCAGGTTGCGGGTTCGAACTCCACTCAAGGAAGTGAATTATTTCATGTTCTCGAATGAAATATTTAATGTTTTCATTTCTTCATACTCGTAACAAGGCAACGCGCGGCGTTGAGTTCCGCCTCTCAACACGCAATGCCTCAAATTCGGCGGAATGTGGGGAACGAAATTGGAACGGAGTGTCTTAACACTAGGTCCCTCCCTCTGTCTACCCTGCCACATGCGGGATACAGCGTGAAGCTGGTAATATTACTGCACAAAATTCTAAGCTAAAACAGAAAATATTAAATACATATAACGTTATACAATCAAAAGTTAAGATCAATAACCTTTGAACAAAAATAAACAACTAAGCTATACTTAATTTCACATCCTCTAACTTATTTTTAACACGCAAGTAACCCTTCTGGTGCATTTATATATATTTATATGGAGTGTGAGAACTATTTTACGCTCATGTTGAACTCATTATATTAAACTAGCGGACCCGCGCGGCTTCGCTTGCTTGATCTATACGAATATTTATTCAGTATACAAAAAATTACAAAAGCTCAAGTTTATAGTTAACAAGATTTAATTTTAAAGCTTTGATAACTAACATACAATTATTAGAAAATATACAAATATTATACAAATATCTCTCTATTCTATAAAATACTTTTTTGTTCTGTACGATTTTTTTGTATAATAGTGGTTGACGTAGAAAATTGATATTGACTGATCGAGTGCAAGCTGGAAGAAAAGGTGATCGAGAATATCGTGTATTGTGAGGCACTCGCGTGAGTGACTATAATATGAAAAAAAAATGTAATGATTCTTTATGAATTTGGATCAAGATGTAAATTGTTTTTTTTGCTTTTGATAAAGGTGTAGAATTGAGAAGCTGATCGTTATTTTTTATTTTTTATTGATATTTTCATTGATTGATACATGTTTTATGATAATCGGTTGAGCAGTTTTGGCGTGACAGCGCAACAAACAAACTCACATTCACATCTATAATATTAATATAAAATATGAGATGCATAGAGATGTGTCATTCCGTAGGCACTTTCAAGGAAACAAATACTACAGAAAGAAAAACAAAATTTTAATATTTGAAACAAAACTATAGATATAATAAAAAAAAAAACTAGCGCCCATAACGCGGCTTCGCCCGTTTAAAAGTTTAAATTTGTCATTATACAAACAATTTACACAAAATCTTGACATAAATTATACAACTACGTCTTCCATTAAGACGTAACTAATGGACGATGGTTGCTCTAAATATAATTTATTGATTTTGGCAGGTGACGCATCGCCATGTGTCTTACGGCCTGTCTATCTTTAATGGTCCAGAAATATGACTATAGTATAGATCATTATTTTTATTGAAGCCTGTCGTGGCGCAGACGCATATACGTAAACTGCAAACGCGACTCATTGTGGACTGGAAGCTCGAGGTAATTATATATTATATATTTTCAATAAATAAGTTAATAAATAAGTGGGGAACGAAAGTGGAACGGAGTGTCTTGACACTAGGTTCCCGGGTTCCCTCTGCCTACCCTGCCTTGTGCGGGATACAGCGTGAAGCTAAAAAAAATATATATTTTCATTTCCTCGATCTGGTAAAGAGGTTAAAAGGCGGCGTTAAGGTTCGCCACTCAATGCCTCAAGCATTCAGGTAGAAAATAGGGAAAGGAAATATTTCTTACTAATATTATGAATGTGAATGTATGTTTCACTTTTACGAAGAAACTACTAAACGGATTCAGATGAAACTTTATAGAAAAAGACCATAGGTATATATATAACACATAGGCTTACAATTCATGTAAATATTTTATATAATTTATCTATAATATAAAAATAACTTTAAGCGGGCGAAGTCGCGTACAGGTTTTTAGTATAAAATTAGATTTTAAATTTCTTGTACATTATTTTAATACAAAAGATTTGTTAATATTTTTAAAAGTTTGAATAATTTTGAACTAATATTCCACATTTAAGAAAAACACTTATTATTTAGAAATATACAAAAATTTAAACATGACCGTAGACGAACCAGCGCCTTCAAACATACGTCTTTGTGGCCAGAGCGTTAAGACTGTTTCCAAGAGGAGCGGGTTCAAATCCCGCTACCTTCAACTTATGTATTATATGTTTTATACTAAATGAAGCCTGTCGTGGCGCAGCGGCACAGGCGTGTGACTGTAACCGACGGGTTGTGGAGAAAATCCCCCCCACTCGAGAAAATGAAATATTTAGTATTTTGACTTTAAATATTTAATGTTTTCATTTCTTAGCTTTGGTAATAAGGCAAAAGCGCGGCGTTGAGTTTCTCCACTCAATACGCAATGCCTCAAATGCGGCGGAAAGTGGGGAACGGAAGTTGAAACGGAGTGTCTTAACACTAGGTTCCCAAGTTCTCTCTGCCTACCCTGCCATGTGCGGGATACAGCGTAAAGCCGAGCATATACTAAATAAATATGATTTCAAAGTATTTCCCATACAATCTGAAATCATTGTACAAATTATAGTTAAACCCCGGTTATTGACCGCACCGTGAAGTGTTCACTCTATTTCCATAGTACGCAGGAATGCGAGTGTAAAACGTTGTAAGGATTGCCAAAGAGTTTCCGTGGACAAATTAAAATAGCTGAAGTTTGCGTACATAGGGGACATTCTATACTGTATCCTGTACGTAGCAAGGTAGAGTGAGGGAACCTGGGAACCCAGTGTTAAGTCACTACCGTTCTGGATTCGATTCCTAGGCGAATGTTTAATATTGTCATTGTTCTCCATCTGGTAACGAGGCAAAGCGTGAATTTGAGATCCGCCCCTCAACACGCAATGCCTAGAAATATCGGACTTGTCTTAATTGGGGACATGTCTTATTCTCACTCAGCTTAACGCTATATCCCGCACATGGCAGGGTAGGCAGAGGGAACTTGGAAACCTACGGTCAAGACACTCCGTTCCACTTCCGTTCCCCACTTTCAGCCGAATTTGAGGCGTTGCGTATTGAGTGGTGGAACTCAACGCCGCGGTTCACCTTGTTACCAGAGCGAAGAAATGAAAACATTAAATATTTAAAATGAAAATATTATAAATATTACGTTTCCTCGAGTAGGGATCGAACCCAGAAACTGTCAGTTACAGTCACACGCTTGTGCCGCTGCGCCACGACAGGCAACATGTTTTATACCTATCTTCATATATTCAGGATACAGCGTGAAGTCCTAAAAAGAGCATTGAAATATAAACACTGGTGAAATTATAAAAAATATATAATTTTATATAGATAATATTCAGTTTAACTGAAAATAAAAACAATGTACTTCCTAAACCTACTGAAAACTCCTTATATAATTTGACCAACTATCAACCCACACCGACGTACATAAATCCCGACCACTGAGCCATAAGGTATACATAAATTAAAATACATTTCACCACCACTAAAAAGCATTTAAAATCCGTAACGACCGTCCATCTGGACGCGCCATCAACCGGCAATAAAACTGTTGCGCTCGGAGGGAAGAGATGATATACACGCCCTAATGAAATGCAAGAGCCATCACATTGAAGAAGTTATTTAATTATTGTATATATACATTTTTTTTCGTCTTCACGCTGTATCCCGCACATGGCAGGGAAAACTTAGATACATAGTGATAGAACACTATTCTATCTCACGTTTTCCATCGTTTTTGTTGAGTGTCGTAACACAACGCCGCGTCTTGCCTTGTTGCCAGAGCGAAGAAATGAAAATGTTAAATATTTAATTTCTTCGAGTTAGGATTGAACCCGCCACCTGTACGCACGCTTGTGCCTCTATGCCACGACTGGCCTCTTTGTATATGTATAATTTATTTAAATATAAAAAAGTTGTTTAGCAATTTGTTTGTTTATTAATAAAATTTTGTTCTATAATAAGATATTTACATTTAAATACGCGGTCTGTACGCATAGCCTATCAGCGTGTGCTTGTAAAATCGACCGTTCATACGTTCCAATTGCACTCGGGGAAAAATTAAACTTTCATTTCCTCGCTCTATAAAAGAAAAGGAATTAAAAAAATCTGTGAAGCTGAATAAGATATCAAAGAACTATTTATGGAAGATTTTTGTTAAGAAAGCTCATTAAAAAAAACTCATAGATAGCATTAGTAACCTTCTTTAACAACGACACTTGCCGCATCCCAAATTCGAGACAATACACATTAAGCAACGTAACACAACGCCACAAAACCTTGCCTCACCAAAACGAAAAAAAAAACCCCAAGCGAATATCAAACCTGCGACCATTGCATTGACGAAAACTGGCAAAATTATCGAAATACTCATAAAACTACGAACTACAAATTAATTCCATTCACCCCACACGCTAAGTAATATCAGATCATAAAAAAAAACGACCATAACAATAAAAAAAAAAAAATTAAACACGCCTAAACGTTCAATGACGAACTATTAACTCACCCCCGATACATATCCAGATATTGCGTGCGTTTTGCATAAAAGGGTAGTTTCGGCCCTTGGAAGGAATTTTAATAGATTTCTATGGCAGGTTTCAAACGGTTATATACCATGAGTGGCGGTTCAAATACAGGGATGTTTAATAACGTTGAAGTGCATATCTTCGCGTTTATTAATTGTCTTAATGTCTTAATATAATTTCTATTTTTTTTTTAAAAAATATCAAGTAAAATACTCAGCTTCACGCTGTATCCAGCACATGGCAGCGTAGGCAGAGGGAACACAGGGGGGGGAGGGGACACTCTGTTCCGTTCTCCACTTTCCGCCGAATTTAAGGCATTGCGTGGTGAGTGGCGGTATTTGACGCCGCGCTTTGCCTTGTGGCCAGAGCGAAGAAAAAATAAATATTTAAATTAAAAATATGAAATTTTCTCGAGTGGCGATCAAACTCACAAACTGTCGCGTAAACAGTCACATGCTTGTATGCCTGCGCCACGAAGAGACTCAGAGAGAAAAATATATAAATAAAAAAAAAATTCTACTCTCATAAGGTGCAGCGTTCAGTTCCGCAACTCAACACACAAAAGCCTCTATTTAGTGAAAAGTGGAGAACGGAACAGTCTTAATAGGACCGTAGTGTCTTAACACTATACAAGGAAAGCAGAGGGCCGAGCAACGTGGCACGCTCTAGGAGAGGCTTATGTTCAGCAGTGGTGTCTTACCACAAGGTTCCCAGGTTCCATCTGCCTACCGTGCGGGAAAAAGCTTAAAGCTGACCTTCCTCATTTCAGGATCAGGACATCATCAAAATGGTTTTACAACATCGAAAATTGATATTATAGTCTCAAGTACATGACAAAATAAAGGACGATTTTATATATATTTTTTCACTCTTTCGAATGTATATATAATAATATAAGAATGAAAACATAGAATTTAGTACGTATTTAGAACTAAAAATAGAGAGTAGAGAAGTCTTTTTTGACTTTTCTCTCGAATTCGATATATTGCGTATGCGGAACTCAACACCGCGCGAAAACTGTAACAGACCACAACATGGATGTAAAATCTTCTTGTATTATGGATGCGGCATAATAAAAAACATAGTTTCCAGTTGAACGTACACGCGCGAGGTATATGAGCCGGAGTTTAATTCGAATGCCGCCTCAGCTGTTTTATGATCCGCGTCGCTCACGTATTTTACTACACTACTAGTAGTTTCTGAGGTTAGGGCGTTCAAGTAAAGAAATTTGTAAGCTTTAAAAAAAAATTATATATTTTGACTTTTATAATTTCGATATATTTAATACGATAGACGAGAGAGAAAGAGAGAGAGAGAGCGCGAACTTGAGCTCTTGCGTGGCGGAAATCAACGCCGGGCATTGCCTCGGAACCATAGCGGGGAAAATGACATATTAAATATTTCATTTCCTCAATCGGAAACGATCCTACAACCTGTTGGGCTTACAGTCGCAGGCTCATACCCCTGCCCTTGCGCCATAACAGATGACGGACGACAGACGGACAGAACATCGATATGTTCAATGTAAATAATATTTGCTAGTAAAAATACCATCAAAGTGTTTATTTTGGCGGTTTTTTCCTTATTTATTTTCATTAAATCGTAACTAAACACCACTTCCCCTATTACCAGAGCTAGAAAACAAAAATATTAAATATTTAATTTCCTCGAAGGAGATCGAACCCACGAACTATGACCTATACAGCTGTACGCTAGTACGTGTGTGTCATATATGGATACCGCTACATATACAATTTACTATTGTAATATACTATGAATAAAAAAAAGATAACAGCCATTGGGACTGATTAATTTTCAATTTATAATATTTCAGAAAATGATTTATAATATATTACTTTTATATATTTTACTGATCATTACCCAAGACCGGTGGTATTAGATCGGACGTACGCCGTTGGGGGAATGTTTTTCTTTGCTCTAGTGCGGCGTTGAGCTCCGTCTCAAAATACAAGTCACAACAGTAAGTAGATGCGTAGAGAACGGAATATTTCAACTCTAGATTCTCTATACACATCCCGCTAAGCAAAGTAAAGCATAAAAAATACAATTTCAATAAAAAAAATTCAGTCAACAACAAAAATCTACAGCATCCACACAAAAATCTCAACACAACAAACACCAAATAATTGATAAGCACACGTTATCTCTTATCAGTGATCGTATTCTAAAATATAATCAGTCAACGACCCCCGGGCGTCGGAGACGCGGCGCGGCGCGGCGTCGCCGGCGTTGCTAGGCGACGGAAGTAGGGCACGGATGTGGCTATACTATATAGAGGTACAGCGCGCTTGACAAGTTGTGGCCTGAAGCTTTCGGACTTTTTGTTAGAAAATAACCAAAAAGAGAAATCTCTATTTTCTTACATTGTTTCTCGCACACAGCTGGGTATGGAGAAAGAACCTAGTTTCGCCGACTTTCGAAGACAATATGTGTTGAGTGGCGTAACTCAACGCCGTACTTCTCAATAATTATCAAAGATTTAAAAGAAGGTCCGTGTATAAGCACAGCTACGAACCACTGTAAAGATTTTTGATCTTCAATTTCCCAGAGTGTACATCTATATCACACTTAATGTATACGAATAATCCGATTAAAAGAGTTTAATTTAAAATGCTAAAATCAAATTTGCACAGCCAACTATAGCAAACTTCAGGAAGGCTAATACTCGTCGAGCGTACTGTATCTATAGAAATATCTATATGTAGATATGGAGGTATGGAGTTTGTAGGACCGCTTGTCTGGTCGCAATGGTGTCTCAGTAATGAAAATTGTAGTTAATTTTACTACAATTACAGCTTCACGCTGTATCCCGCACATGCCAGGATAGGCGGAGGGAACTTGGGAACCTAGTGTTTAGACACTCCGTTCTGGTCGCTACTTTCCACCAAAACTGAGGCTTTGCGCGTTTAGTGGCGGAGCTCAACGCCGCGCTGTGCCTTGTTACTGGATTTTGAAAAAATGAAAATGTTGTAATTCATTCATACACTAATATTATACAATTAACGGGTGGGTTTGGTTGAACAAGCTATTCTAAAGGGAAGTCTGCAAGTTCAAATTGAAAAATATTTTTATCTTTATTTATTATTAAGCTGAACAGCTTCAATAAATTGAATATCAAATACAAAATTAAAAAAAACTATTTGTACAAGTATAGTACCTAAGATTAGCGCAAACAAACAAACACATCAGCTTTACAACATAAGTATATATAGAAATTACAACAAAAATATATATATAGAAAGGTTCAATAGAAAACTATCACGTTACCATCCATTAGCACTGATGACATGACACAGTGACAAATGGGAGTAAACAGTAACAGTAACGGTAACAATAGTAACATAAACCAGTAACACTCGAGCGAACCCTTTTGTTTAATTCGACATGTGACATGTTCCATTGTTGTACTTATAAAGTACCGATGATGAGGCCTGTCGTGGCGCAGCGGTATAAGCGTGTGACTGTAACCGACAGGTTGTGGGTTCGATTACCAGTGGAGGAAAATGAAATATTTAATATTTTCAATTTAAATATTTAACGTTTTCATTTCATAGCTCTGGCAACAAGGCAAAACGCGGCGTTGAGTTCCGCCACTCAACCCTCAACTCATGCCTCAGATTCGGCGGAAAGTGGGGAACAGAAGTGGAACGGAGTGTCTTAACACACAACCTGTCGGTGACAATCACACGCTTGTGCCGCTCTAAACATATATTTGTAATATTTTATATGAACGCGCAGACAAAGCCGCTGGTAAAGGTTAGTTTTCAATATGAACAACATTCAATCACGTTTCGCAAACATTTTTTGGGCACTAAAAGTGAAATCCGTGTGAAATATCAGATAAGATAGGTTTAACGTAAAGTAGGACAAGATAGCTTTATTTAATCAATGTTTTGGTTCGCAAATAATTTGCAAATATTGATGCAAATTTTATTAGAATTAGAGATTGTAACGTATACATTTAAAAATAACCAATAATATTTATATCTAAAGACAATTGTTTTTTTTCACTTTCACGCTGTATCCCGCAAATACCGGGGTAGGCAGAGGGAACTTCAGCCGCGCTTTGCAAAGAGGTGAAAATATCTCAATTAAAAATTATTAAAAGTTTTACTTTATCGAGTGGGGGATCGAATCCACAACCTGTCACGTTTACAGTCACACGAGCCACTTAAAGAAAAAGTAATTTACTAAAATTAAAAAAAGAAGAGAGGCCCGTCGTGGCGCAGCGGCATAAGTGTGTGACTGTAACCGACAGGTTGTGGGTTTGATCCTTAGTCGAGGAAATGTAATATTTAATATTTTCTATTTAAATATTTAATGTTTCATTTCTTGGCTCTGGTAAGAAGCCACGACAGGCCTCAAAGAATAGAAATAACAAAAAAGAAACCAAAGACTCAAAGCAAATAAGCTGATAATAATAAAGTAATAGTTTTCCACACATAATATAATACGCAAGAAGTATATGATTTAAATGGCCCACGACAGACAAACACGTGACAGCGCATGCGCCTCGCAGGATCGATACACTCAGGCGCCGGCGAGTCTGGCGCCAGGGTGGGCTGAGATGTTACATATACATCTTGTCAAACATACATAAGTAAAATCCCGGAAACCTAGTGTTAAGACACTCCGTTCCACTTCCGTTCCCCACTTTCAGCCTAATTTTGAGGCATTCGGTGTTGAGTGGCGGAACTCAACGCCGCGCTTTGCCTTATTACCAGCGAAGAAATGAAACATTAAATATTTAAATTGAAAACATTAAATATTTAATTTCCTCGAGTGTATATCGACCCCAGAACCTGTCGGTTACAATCACACGCTCGTATCGCTGCGCCACGACAGGCCTCAAGAGATGAAATTAAAGTAATCATAATAAACAAATTCAGATTTTAAATGAAATAAAAGAGAACATACACTTAAATACCTAAAATAATAAGAAGCTAAGAAGAAAATGTTGTAATACATAATACATATATAATAAATATATAATAAATATATAAATAAAGAAATAAACATAATCCACCCATATTGGTACATCCGGTCGCCGCCGGAAGTCGTCACGCTGTCCGACGCGGAAGTCGAGTAGTCTGTTTTCTATTAGCAAATTAGGGGACGCGTGGCCAGAGGGTGGGGAATTATCTGTGATTTTAATATAATATTAGTGTGATTATGATCTACATCATATTTATTGATATATGTAATACTATATTGTATATGTTGTATTGATTAAGACTATTCTTTATTTCAGGTATTTAGGTACCAAAGGAAGGTTAGGTACCAAAAATTTCTTAAGTTTTTTCTGTATAGTAAGATAGATAGTGCAAACATAGTGCTAAGACACTCCGTTCCACACATAACGACATTTTTTTCAAGACATTGCTTCTTTAGCGTTTTCTCATTTTAATTTTTATTTCTAAGTGAGAATCGTGCTCAAAACCAGCCGGACGCTGTTAAATGTCAGGGCATGTAGATAAATCTGGGAACCTAGTTTATATAAGACTTTGCCCTTTCGTCTGAAATCTGAAAACATTGGGTGTTGAGTGGCGGTACTAAACGCCGCGTATTACCTCGTTACCAGACCAAGACAATAAAGAAAAGATAATTATTAGTTAAAAAAAAACATTTGCGACAATTTTTCCAAACGAAGACAAATTATTTGTGAAACAAACAAGTCATAATGGCAAATTGCATTAATCCGTGGGGTGTATCTGATGTTAATCAATCAACATAGCCAACATTTAAGGAGATCATCACCGCGGGGGTTCCCACGGACCCCTTGCATAGAACAGAATACGAGTTAATTAATGACTTGAATTTTCTTCTAACTATATAACTATTATCTATTTTTATTTTCGGTTTCACGCTGAAAAATTTGACGCACATACAGATAGTTGTCCAATTTTCCAGACATTGTCTAACCTAACTTTACTGAAACGACAAAATGAAAATAATGAATTCCTTCGCATAGATATCGAACCCACAATCGACGTTTACAGTCACACACTTTACCGCTGTACCACGAAGGCTTCAACGGCAATACGTAAATAATTATAGTGTTGAACGAAAAGGGAGCTAATCAACTAAGTATTTGAAACGACCATCGCTCCGGGGGCGCGACAAATAGACGATGTAAAGTACAAATAACTAATGACTTCAACTTTTATTTAAGATCATCTAGTTAAGACAAGAAAACCTCACGGCTTTTCTCCTTATATGTAAGAGGAAATAGAAATTAAATTCGTTACGTCAGCGTTCTATATATTAAAATTCAGTGTTATATATAGTTAGGGGCCTGTCGTGGCGCAGCGGCACAAACGTGTAACTGTAACCGACAGGTTGTGGGTTTGATCCCCCGTCGAGGAAATGAAATATTTAATATTTTCAATTTAAATATTTGATGTTTAATTTCTTCTCTCTGGTAATAAGGCAAAAGGCGGCGTTGAGTTCCGCCACTCAACACGCAATGCCTCACAATTCGCCAGAAAGTAGGGAACGGAAGTGAAACGGAGTGTCTTAACACTAGGTTCCCGGGTTCCCTCTGCCTACCCTGCCACGCGCGGGATACAGCGTGAAGCTAAAAAAAATATATATAGTAAAATTGACGGAAGCCGTCACGCTCATTGAAGTATAAATGATACTAAAACGAAAATCGTCAGTTATCTACCATCCTTCTGACCTCTATGGAAATATACAATTGGGGAAAACAAATTATATTGTATGTAAAAAAAAAACAGGTTCTTTGCGGAAAGTAAGGGTGTATTTTAATACTAAGTTCATGATATATGCGAGATACAGCTTGAAGAACAGAATGCTATGGTCTCTAAGTCATTAATTGAGGGAGAAATATATATTTTGTAACTTAACGCTATGCAATGCACATAGCATAGAAGGCAGAGGGAACCTGGGAACCTAGTGTTATGTCACACCATTCCCCTTAAAACAATTTCGTTCCCTACTTTCCGCCGAATTCTGGTGACATAGCATCCTTGTTACCAGAGCAAGGAAATTAAATTATTTTATTTCCTCGATTGGGGACAACAGGCACAACAAGATTAAGAGAAAACATGGAGAAAGCAGGAAAAGAATAAAAAAAATCATATATTTCCATAAAAACCATCCCTGGACACCCCAAGTCTTAATCCTTCAAAAGAGTTCTAACGAAGTATAATGACAGGATGCAGTTTGCGCATCAACAGATTACATTAATTTAGCCGAGGGAACAACTAATACAGAACTCGTGATTGATTTAATTAAAGATCTTCTTTTTGATGAGGGTAATGTGGGTTTGTTTTGTTTATTTTGAAAATAATATTACAATTTAAATATTTTTACTAAGAGAATTCATGAAAATTGAAAGAAATAATCAAAACTAGCCATAAATAAATTATATTTTTAGTATTGGATGTCTACTTTAAATACGGTGCGGTTACAGTTCGACTGAGACAAAGCGGCGTAGAACTCTGCAATTAATACCACTAATATTTAAGATTAGGGGATTATTAAGAGTGGATTTTTTGAAACTCCTGCATGAATGTGAAAAGGCAAAATTTTACATTTTGTAAATCACACAAATAAAGTTAAGTTTTCTTAGCTTTTTTTAGATTTACACTGTATTCCGCACATAACGGAGTATAGAGACACCTTATTGTTAATACACTCTGCTCTCATTGAGACACTTTCCCGCTTGCCGCCGAATTCTCGCGGACTTTGCGACCCGCAATGCCCTCACAATCCAATGAAATCAACAGAGTGGCAGAACTAAACGCCGAAATTGGTCTCGATACCAGAACGAGGCAATAAAAATAAAGATGAGATGCTAGAGCATATAAATTCCAAATAAATATATATTATTTAGTTAAAGAAAAGGAAATTAATAAAAATATACTCTAAATACAATAGAAATTTATCAGAATTTTCAAAATCATTCATGAAATTGTAGTCTATTTTTACTTAATAATATTTTCACGTTTAAAAACTTTCTTACTTATAAGAGCATACACATCGTAAATGTGTTTACTACATTTATAATATACGAACAAGTAATTTTCTGTTCAACGAAATTCATCGCACAACGTCGAAACAAACAAAATTGAAAGGGACAACTGTGAACAATCTGAGGCCAGAACTAAAGTTCGAACACGTGGCTTACAAGTGGCACTTACCTC
>DWMZ01000389.1:0-23865 GCA_018249855.1 Eueides tales michaeli | reverse complement strand
GTAGAACATTCTCATCTCGTCATAATTTACTGTGTTAGTGCATATTACTTTGAACGTAAATTTTGCCTTAGGTTGTTGTTATACGTTATACTTGCGATGAACTCACTAAAGAACTTTGCTTAGTCTAAATATATGTTGGTCTACATATAATACAATATATTATTATATTTTCTATATGTAATACATATTTTAGATTGCCATTAAATTTGAGATGGCCATTTAAGCAAATGACAATCATATTTCTTCGCTCTGGTAACAAGACAAAAACGCGGCGTTGAGCTCCACCACCGATTTCGCCATTTCTTGATAATTAGCCAGTACGTGGAGAACCAAGAATTTCCTTCTTCTGCCTGCTGCTCACTCTACTTTGTGCAGGATACAGGTTAGGACAAATATTTTCTCCAACCCTAGTAAAGACATACTTGGTATTTCAGATTATAATATCAACTTAAATCGATTGGAGGCTAGCCTTTGGCATTTAAACGATATTACCTTAGACGAGACAAAATATTCAACTTATTTAATTAAGTACATATGTATATTATACAAAACAATAACTAAAAAATGGTTTTCAAGTGCGCTCTTTGCGATTTAATTACATTGCAAGCTTACAAATGGTTGTTTTAATTCATGTTAATTATTGTTTTATCTCCTGCAGTATTTTTTATACCCACCTTGACATCCTCGCCAGTACCTACCATACCAGTTTATACATATCTTCATTGCGGACTCGATCAGCTAAACTGATTCGCATATCCTACAAAGAGATCGTATAGATCGTATATATACCAATACTGTGTCATCAATGCAGCTAAGGCACCATTCACTCTGTTACCGGCAGCAACACGCCTTTCTACGTTCAATATGTATTTTATATCTCTACTGCAGCAAATATATGTGTTTTTTTTAACTTGGAAACCTAGTGATAAGACACTTTGTTACCATTATAACACTTCCGATAGTCAATTTCCTTCTAATTTGAAGTATTAAGTAATATACCACTTCATTGAATGTAATAAAATTTCCAATATTTCATAACTGTAAGTATATATCTATTTATACGTGTAAATTTCTACATAATATATTTAAAACAATTTAAAACATAATTTCAACTACAATTGAAGTTCTTTTTTTACGTCAATCACAATTGCAGTTGAACGAGACATATGTAAGATAAAATCAGAATATAACTTTCGTCAATGTCTGAAACTCCTGATAAGACTTACAACATATAGTTTTTGCTTTGTCAAGTCATGTTATCATTTAAATATTTAACATATTTTTTAACAGAAAATTTCAAAAAATATAGATTTGTTGTTTACTTGACAAGCCTTCTCTCAAATTTGCGCTGTATCCTGTTCATGGCACGATAGGCAGAGAGTATTTGGGCACCTAGTATTATGACTCTCCGTTCTGTTATAGATAACGGAAAGTAAAAATAGGCTTTCCGCCCAATTTGAGATATTGCCTTATAACCACAGCGAAGAAATGAAAACATTAAATATTTAATTTGAAAATATTAAATATTTCATTTCTTCAAGTGGGGATCGAACCCACAACCTGTCGCGTTTACAGTTATAATGTTTTTCATATTAATATTTATATTTTAATTTATATTGAATCAAAAAGCACCAGAGTGACTTATAAAAAGGTTCCCTTTTAAATGTTAAACTAGGAAACATTGTGTATCCGTGCAAACAGTATTTTGCCTAAACAAACTGAGGAAATGAAAATATTTTGAATATAAACAATACATTCTTCGAAGCGTAATTTAATCCTTCTCTATCGATCTAAAATAAAGGTTACTATACAGTATTTGATTTTGTTTCACGCTGTTTCAAACATATGGCAGTTAAGGCAGGGGGAACTTGGGAACCCAGTGTTAAGATACCCCAATACGTGAGAGACCTCATGTTGTTAGAATGTATGCGATTGCGTGTCGGTATACAGAGTTCAACATTTAAAATAGAGTTATTATACAATTTGACGTAATTAAGTAATAAGTTTTAATTTATTTAACATTATTAAAGTTAAGGTGTGAAAATTTAATCTCAGCTATAAAGTTAAATTTTGAGTTTCATTTCAAGGCTTAAGTGTTTTGTTTTCTACCGTTTTAAGTGCTGTTTATTTTATTTTATTTATTTTCTTCATATTTAGTTTTTCTATTTTGTTCGAACAAATTTTGAATATTATTATATACCGAGCGGAACACAACGCCGCGTTTTGTCTAACTAAGACAGAAAAACTAAAATAGCTTAAAGAGAGAGCATTTGAGAATTGAAGAAACAGTCACTATATATTTTTTAATTTTTACTTATATCGACAGCTTGATTCATTTCCTCATTTAAGGAAATAAAATATTAAATTTCATGTCTTCACTCTGGTAAAAAAGCAAAAACGGCGTTGAGTTACGCCACTTAACACGCAATGCATCAAAGTTAACGGAATAAAAAGTGAGCCACAAAACGGAGTGTCTTAGCACTACATTCACCTATCCCCTCTGCCTATTCTACCATGTACGGATTATGCCGTAAAGGTGATTTTTTTTTATTATATTGCTTTTTCTCTTAACTAATGTTATAAAAATCAAAATTCTCTATACATTTTCTGCTACAACGCTGCGCACTACAGTTCTCGTGAGATAGATAGCTACCATGTTAACACGAGAGCACTTCGATGCATCGCCTGAATGCAGCTTGAAATATAATATAGAGTCCTTGCGTTTATGAAGTTGCATACTCTTGGTCGTTTTGTTATTATTATATATACTGATACTGATGAAAAATGTAGGTTTGATTCTCATTTCAGTCAGTCAGTGTCCGTTATGGTGATAGGAGAGCGCGGCGTTTAGTTCCGCCACTAAATACGCGAGGTTTTGAAAATTTTGTGAATCGTATGAAATGGCATGCAGTAACTCTCTGCTTGTTATATAAGGGAAATTGCGTTGGTGGAGAAAAAAACTTTTGTTTCTCAGTTACGCTTTTTGTTAATATTGTTTTAATTTGTAGCAAAACTAAGCGCCTTAATTCATCTTACCTGAAAAATATTTATATGGTGCCTCTCGTGTGCACAAGTGTGCGATGTAAACGTAAGCGCGTGTATTCGATCGCTAATCGAGAAAAAAGAATATTACCTATTCTCCTTTTCACTCAAAGCAGGCGCGGCGTTGAGATCCGCCACTCAGCATACATTGCCTCAAATTAGGTGGGAAATAGGTGATCAAACGCAGTGTCTCAAAACTAGGTTCCCAAGTTCCCTTTGCTTTCCGCACCACGTACAGGGTACAGCCTGAACCTAAAAAAATATTCAAAATATCAACGGCATTCCCACTCAGTGGCAAAAAAGTCACCGATAATGAGTTTTATGCCTTTTGCTACATTCGTATTATTGGAATTGCTCATTGAAATGGAGCTTGAATCAAAGAACATTTCATTTATGAAATTTTATTTTTATTTATAGAATTGCATGAATTTCATTAAACATAAGTATGTGGTTTTAAATATATTGATGTAGCAGTTAATATAGTCGGAGGGTCCAGGTTCGATTTTTTTTATTAAAATTCAAGAGACCTTTTCGGTAGAAAGAATCTTGTCAGTTTTCTACTTTATGATTATTGATTGTATTATTATGGAAAAGATAAAGGATAGCTATTTTAAAGTCTATTTTATCTCAGGAGATTAGAAAAAAATTAAATATACAAGTTTTGTAAACAATGCAAGGTTGAAACGACGCGGCGTAGAACGCTAAAATTTGGCATTTAAATCCTTTGAGGAGTAGGGCACTCCCTACTTGAAAGATGATTTTTCAAAATTATGACAAGACAAGAAAAGGGAAAAATACGTTTTGCAATCCATGGAAATTAGGTAGCAGGTTACGACTCGTTTTTTTACTTATTTTTGAGGCCTGTCGTGGCGCAGTAGGACAAGCATGTTTCTGTAAGTTACAAATTATAGGTTCGATTCCCACTAGCGAAATTAAATATTTAATATTTTCAAATGAAAGTTTTTATGTCTTAACTATATTAACAAAGTATAGCGGCGTTGAGTTCCGCCATTCAACACGCAATGCCTCAAATTCGGCGGAAAGTGATGAATGGAACCGAGGTTCTTAACAGTGTTAAGTTACTGTGAGCGAGAAACGGTATAAAGCTGACAAAAATAAGCTTCTAAGATATTTTTAATGTTCGTCATTTTCCATACAACCTTTCAGAACCAATTTGGATATGATAATAAAGAATACAAGGAAAACAGTCTTGGAATTTTATTTTACGGTACAAATGTTATACGGTTGTATCCTTCGAGATATTATACAGGTCCCTACAATTAGTAGGGTAAGCAGAATTCAAGGAAGTTGCGGTGTTTAACGCCGCAGTTTGTCTCAAAGAGAGGGAAAATTAAACTAACTCATTCCCCGGAGTGGGAAGATAACCCACGTTATATGGGTATTAAAGTTATCGTTATTTTTGCTTTACGCTGTATCCTGCGCATAATAGGGCAGGCAATGCGAACTTGGGAACCTAGTGTCAAGACACTCCATTCAAATTAAGATACTTTCTTTCACCTTCCGTTGAATTAATTAAAAAAATACTTTCTCCGGCTATTCTATATACACGGTACAAGTAAATAAAATATACGCCCGTTTTATAACTTTTCATACATTTCTTATTACTAATGATAAAATATTTTTTTTATGCTAACCTTAGGATTTTAATTTAGATGGTTGAATATCAATCGTAAATTATATTGCTTGAAAACTTTTTTTATATACACAAGTTGAACTAAATACATGTACGTCTTTAGAGTACTTCTAGTTAACTCTTTTCAATCTATTTCTATGTATTTACGAAAATTAATGACTGGCTTATAAGAAGGAAATTTGAAAAATTTAATATGAATTCGTTATCAAATCGCGAAAAATATCGTATTTCATTTGATTTTTAATACTTTAACTTAGTCAAACGAAACGCGGTGTTGGGTTACGCAACCGAACCCTGCTGTTTCTAAAAATTGATTAAAAAAATAAAAACGTTGTAGCCTAATAATATATATATATATATATATATATATATATATATATATATATATATATATATATATATATATATATATATATATATATATATATATATATATATTACTGGGAAAATGAACACATACCTCTACTACCTTCTTTGAAGAGTGTTATAAATTCAAATGGCGAACTATTTCAAAGTTCGAACGTGATGTTGAGTTTCACGTCTGAATAAACTTTATACTTTGCTGAGTAAAACTTTATTAGATAACCATAACATCTGATCGATGTTGGTTATTTATATTGCTCCAAAACTAACTGAGGAAGGAAAGAACGAAAGAAAGAAAGAAATATTTTTACTATTTTTAAAGTGTTATTTCACACTTAGGAAAGAAAAATACTGTAATAAATTTAAAAACGTATAAAAATGGACGAAGCTTGGTGAGGACGGATGGCTTAGTGGTCAGAGCGCTTGAACGGTTTTCAAGAGGCGCAGGTTCAAATCCTGCTTCGTCCAAATTTTTTTACGTTTTTAAATTTAGTATGAAAGAAAGAAAGTTGAAAAGTTGAGAGTCATGGCGCAGGGGTACAAGCGTATGATGTAAACGGGACAGGTTGTGGGTTCGAGCCCCACTCGAGGAAATGAAATATTTAATATTTTCAAATGATATATTTATTGATTTTATTCTCTCTCTGTTAATGCGGCAAAGCGCGGCGTTGAGTTCCGCCACGCAATGTCTTTAATTCGGCTCGGAAAGTGGGGAATGGGGTATTCATTGCGTATGAAATGTACTACAAATATCAGTTTTTTTAATTTATACAAATTATATGTTGATTCTCTTATTTCTATTTTATTATCTTTTTTCTATGTATATAATATATAATTTACAAAACAAAATACTTTTTTACATTTTTTAGTTAACGGGAACTACCTGAGAGGTTCTGATTATGCGGTGATTTTTATTTCACTTATTTAAGAAATATTTTGATTATGCTCTCACTTACGTACTTTTTTTTCGATCTTGATAAAATTGATCTTGTCGGGTGGACAGACAGACTAACCGACAACTAAGTAATCCTATACAAGTTTTGTTTTTTCTATACAGCTACAAATTGCCAAAGAGTATATATTCCCGAAGAATAATAAATGAGATGTGCATAGAAATGTGTATTAAATTGTTATTAAAATTGTTGATTATAGGATAGTTATTCCATATACACAGAATGGTTTAGAGTTCAATCTCCATTCCTATGTAGAAATATTTAAATAATTTTAATTTTCACGGCCTCCTATATAAAACTCTGCAAATTGATTGAACACTTACTTTGGCAACAGTAGAAATAGCTATTAAATATGCTTTAATAATAAAACAGTATTTATATTTAAGGAAAAGAATAATTTTCTTAAAAAAAACGTCTTTCCTTTGTCTAACCTTCAAATAAAATAAATAACTCTTTTAAAAAAATGAAAATTAAAAAAAAACCCTTTTATATTTTTCTGAGAAAAATGCTATTACACAATAAGACACGATGGATACTTCACTTTCAGTTTCATTTTCTATTATTTTACTTTGAATGTTCAATATTTTCATGAAAACATTTCTTTTTAACCATTTTAATATGGAAATGTACTGTGTTTTTTTTTAAAAAAAATACCTTTTTTTATGTATGTCTCAAGGTTGGTCTGGTTGGTTTAAAATTTTAAAAGTTTCTTTTTAATTACAATTACGTCATCTTGTGCCCTACTTATGTGTGATATGTCTGAATAAAACACGCGATACTTTAGTTTTACGTTTACGTTAGTTTAAATAAGAAATTAAGTTATAAATTAATATTTTTTTAGTATAGTTGCTATGTGTTTTTATGGTTTTCCACTGGTTGATATTTTAAATAATGATACCATAGTGAAACCAGCATTACGTAATACAAAGTTATTAATATCATATGATAATTATACATTTAATCATATATCAATGTCAGACTGTCATCACGTCATAGTTTAGTTTCTACTCAGGGAAATTATTACTATACTATTTTTTTCTGATTATATTTCTTTTCACGCTGTATCTTTCCTATAGCACGATAGGCGTGAAACGAAGTGAAGAACGAGTGTTAAGACTTTCCGTTCTTAGCTTTCACTCTTTTAATTTTTTTCAGCTCGAATCCCTAGTTTCCTAGTTTTTTTAATTGGTGACAAAATGATCTGTGAGAAGCTTATCACGCGGAGTTTTCTGGAGAACTACTGTTTAACACGGTACCTGCCGCCGAATTTTCTAACCGCACAGTACGCACAAACTAAAGTACCATCCTCATCATCTGGATACGTGGCACTCCACTTCTGTGTGGTTTCAGGAGGAATTTCAGGAGGAATCCACGCCCCACACATCTGTGAAACGGCAGTATTTCCAAGTCGATACGACATGGGTGACTTCAAAAAGGCCGGCAACGCATTTTTATCTCCTCTGGTGTAACAAGGGGCCGTGAGAGGCGGTGATCACTGACCATCAGTCGGACCGTACGCATTTGTTTTGTGTTTTCCATAAAATAAAATTTTTCAGCTTAATTTTCCAGAATTTTTAAGTTTCGGAACTATGACGTTTGCCCTTTTTCCTGCGCAAAGTTAAGATAATGGCACCGAACGAGTTTCAAACCCGCAACTGTCGCATTGCAATCATAGACGCTTACACTAGTATTTTTACTTCATAGTTTCATTTACAAGAGAATTAGTTGAACTTAAAAACCAAAATAGAGTGTCAAATACATAAAATATTCTTATCTTTACTAACATTACAGTAAAAACCAGTCGACTCTGGCGACTCAGCTTAACAGGCCATTAGTTCACAATTTACCGTCTCATTTGTCCTCAATAACTTAGACTGTCTGCTGCAATAGAAGTTCTTGATTTTAAAGCGATAAATTGCTTTCAAGTTAAAAATTCTATTCTATTCTATTGTAGTACAAAATTTTGTACTATAAAATTACTTAGCTTCACGCTGTTTCCTGCACATGGCGGGGTAAGAAGAGTGAATTTGGGAACCTAGTGTTAAGACACTCCGTTGCATTCCCCACTTTCCGTCGAACTTGAGGCATTGCGTCTTGAACGGAACTCAACGCCGCGCTTTTCCTGTAAATCTAATTTTTAAATAATATATTTGCTCCAAGCTCATTTCTTTTTAACTTCATCAGTATCCATAATTTATATATTTTCTGTTAAACAATATGTTGAGCGATTGGCGGAACTCAATGCCGCAAATTGGGAAAGCGGAGAAATGAAAATGACAATTCGATACGGTAAAAAATAGAAAATCTTCTGATATAAAAAAATAAAATTTTCCAATTCACTTAACTAAAGTAGAGAAAGAAGCCAAGTTAATAGAGGGGAGCGTCAAAGATCTCTATACTTCCTGTAACGATATATAAATTTAGTAGTATAGTAGTTAAGTAACAAGCATGTTTTTTCCAATTTCTCACATGGCAGGGTACGCAGAGGCAAGTTGGGTACCCAGTGTTAAGACACTCCGGTCCCATTAAGACGCTGCCGTTCTCCACTTTGTCGTGCTTTGTCTTGATACGTGAGAGACGAGAGACGTGATTATAAATTTACTAAATATTCCATTTCCTCAAGTAGGAATCGAACCCACAACCTTCCGTTTACAGTCACACGTCTGTACTCCTGCGCCACGACATGCCAGGCAAGTGATTTCTTTTTAATCTTAAATATCTCTTCCATACAAATTTACTCCCGTGTACAAATTCAAATACAAAACAAATACTTTAAAACAATATTGTACTACAATTAGAAACAGACAATTAGTTCCAAGTCAGATAAAATAATACCTTCATAACCGCTGCCATTTCTAGCTGTCTAATTTAATATGTAGAACAAATGAAATAAAGTGCAAACGCAACGAAATTAATTTATATTCAACTAGCCGAAGCTGCACTCGCTTGAACTATATATGAATATTAATTTATATATACAAAAAGCGATATTAATTTGAAAACTTTGAAATTGCTAAGTTTTTTATTTTTTTTTATAAGTATATATGTTTCAATATAAAGTATCAAGTGTCCTTTTTGATACTTCTAAGTGTATGTGTCGAAGGCTTCGTCATAATCGGCTGAGTAGTTTTGCCATTAAACACACACAAACACACAACAAACAATGCTTACACTCACATTTGTATCATTAGTATATTTATATATTATAAAGTATATTTTATTAAATAGCGATACAAGACCCCTGTGGCTTAGTGGTACAGTGTATCACTGTAAATTAAACAGTTATAAGTTCGATTCTGTCTCGGGAAAATTAATTTCACTCCTTTTTCCTTCTTTAACAAGACAGCGCGGCTTATTTAACCCTCAGCGGCGTGAAATTGTTATATTTTGCAAGTATACTACCTATATATATATATATATATATATATATATATATATATATATATATATATATATATATATATATATATATATATATATATATATATATATATATATATATATATATATATATATAGATATATATATATATATAGATATATATATATAGAAATATATAAATATATATATATATATATATATATATATATATATATATATATATATATATATATATATATATATATATATATATATATATATATATATAATAAGAGAAATCAGACATTCTAGACTAATTACTTGTAACATCTTCTAGTTGAAACACATCAACTGTAGAATAGCTGAATAAATCCTACACTTTGAAGTGGCTTTTGAATATGTATACGATAATTGCTAACTGGAATGAAGATCAGAGACGTAGTACATTAATAGTAGAGTCATCTAGGGTTAGAATTTAAAAATATATTTTTAGGGTTCCCAACAAGAAAAAGGAAAATAGATTCTTCCTTTTCAAAATTGGATTTTGTCGATTATTTATCTCGACATTAATCTCGACATTACGTGAAGGTAATAAGCTGATATTAATATAAAATATTTAGATCTATGGTATGATATTAAATATGAAATATAAATATTTTACTTCTAAAGAATACAATGATATTCCCAGCGTAACCATAACTAGACGACGCTCATAAATATTTGTATATAACAAATATTTTCCATACAAAATCAATGTATGTGCCTAAAATAACTGAATTCATATATCCGTTATTGATTGAACAATATGAAACATGTAGAGCGTGCCTCGACACGAATAATTTAGAATCGCTACTATGATATTCTGGTACTTCCTGCCGTACCCTTGTTTCGTTTATTAAAAGGAATTTGGCGCATATAAAAGTAAGCAATTGATGTGGCATGGCACTCCATTTCTCAGCCAGTAACAAATGTTAGAAACAACATATTGAGTGACGCAACTCTACACCGCACTTTAAGAAATCCATTCCCATGAGTGGGAATCGTCATTCATTTTTAAAGCAAGCGCTGTTCCACTATGATATAACGGTCTGTAGGTATCTTGATCATACAAAAATACAGTACATATAATGTTTTTTTTTAAGTTCACGTTGTATGCCACATATGGTAGGGTAGGCAGAGAGAACTTGGGAACGTAGTGTAAAGACACTCCGTTCCCATTAAGTTCACTTACATTTTCCGCCTAAATTAAGACACTGCGGGTTGAGAGGTGGAACTCAACACGCAATCGCCGCGCTTTGCCTCGTTACCAGAATGAAGAAATGAAAATATAGCCTTTCGCCACGACAGGCCTCGTATACAATTGTTACTATCGTGTATAGTGAATTTCTGGTGTAAAAACGTATGATATTTAGAAAAATAGCTATCTTTGTTTCCTGAAGCGCCTGTTTGAGTGACATAATGTTATTTATACAGTATCCAAGATATTTCGTGAATAACTGACAAGTTACGGAACAAAACCAACCACTCAAGATATATAACTTGAAATCAACTCTCTAGAGAGTTCACTTTTAGAAGTTGTTCTGTTGGTAAGATGTAAAAATAAATAAAAAACTAAAGAAAATTGTACATTTCCTCTTTAAAATAGATATCCAAAATGAAGTAATATTTTATTAATTATATGTCAACACAATTGAGGCTGAGTTTTCTCCATTTTTATGCTGCCGGCGTAGAGTCTTGTCAATCAGTACATATTTAATTTAGACGAGAAACCAGTTGAATTTAGAGAGAACAAAGTGTTTTGACATAAGTTTTTTTCACATAAAAAAAAGCCTAAAAATATTGCAGCTTAAAGTGACTTATAAATAGGTCCACTCTGGTTTCATGTTAAAAAAACACATATACATATTTTTCATGCTTCATATATTTGATCGCTAAATTGCGTTAGGGGAATTGGAATACCCTTAAAATTGATTAAAATCTTATAGCGTGCTTTAGATTATAAAAACCTTATATTATGGCTTATGAACTTAGCATCAAGATATTCCTATGTACCTCTTCACCGATCTCCGCGTAACTTAACACCGCTCATTATGTCAAGAATTTGGACAGGAAGTGGGGTATAGAGTCTCTTAACTAGGCCCCTTTTGTCTATCCCGCTATATGCGGAATGCAGAGAGAAGAACACTCCGTTTCACTTCCATTCCCCACTTTCCGCCGAATTCGAGGCATTGCGTGTTGAGTGACTAAACTCAATTTTTTGTCTTATTACCAGAGTGAAGAAATGAAACATTAAATATTTAAATTGACAATATTAAATATTTCATTTTCTCGAGTGGGGATCAAACCCACAACTTGTCGGCTTTAGTTACACGCTTGTGTCGCTGTGCCACGACAGGCCTCATCGTAAATAAATATCCTTAATTTAATCTATTTTATTTCTACTAAGTCGTATTTGGCCATTCTTTACATTGCAAGAAAACACGCAAAAATAGGTCAAGTCTCATTATAAATTTTGCACTTAAATCAATGAATAAGAGAGCAATGAACTGGATTTCAAGTCTTCAAAGGTTATGAATTTTAACCTTGTAGTATCGGTGTTTTATGCGAAAATGTACTTAATTTTAAGATCAAATCACACAAAATTTGATATAATGAAAATAGTGTATGAATCTATTTCACATTTTTAGTTTGGTTCGCACAATTCAGTTTCACCTTAATTATTGAAGAGCATAACTCAACGCCGCTACTTACTTGCCAGTAAGCAAGCTTTTAGCCTAAAATGTAGAATTTAAAAATAAACATAACCTTTAAGTGAGTTTAAACCCACAATATCAACGCTGGTAAACAAAGACATTTATCGAATTCGGCGTATTGGCCTTGATACCGACACATATATTGATGTAGGTATTGTTGTACACAAGCTAAATGAAGATTAATTGATCTATGGACGTAGCGACGTCAAATCCTTATAAATTGATGAATTGATTTGACATATTTTAACAGTCAAATTGTTACTATGGCATTCATATACTCTCGCCCCATTAAATACTTTTATTTTTCTTCTTTGTATTTTAAATTAGGCAATTGGTATGGCATGGCACTCCGTTTCTCAGCCAGTAACAAATGTTAGAGACAACATATAGAGTGACGGAACTCTACACCGCACTTTAAGAAATCCATTCCCACGAGTGGGAATCGCGCTGTTCCACTATGATATAACGGTCTGTAGGTTTATCTTGAGCATACAAAAATACAGTATATATAATGTATTTTTTTTAACTTCACATTGTATGCCACATATGGCAGGGTAAGCAGTGAGAACTTCGGAACCTAGTGTAAAGACACTCCGTTCTCATTAAGTTCACTAACCTATTTTCCGCCTAAATTAAGACATTGTGGCTTAGTGCAAAACACATCGTAAAACAAAAAAATACAAAGGAGAAAAATAACAGTATAGTTTCTAAATATCATACGTTTTTACACCAGAAATACACTATACACGTTAGCAACTATTGTATACGAGGCCTGTAGTGGCGAAGGGACACAAGCCTGCTAAAGGTTATGGGTTCTATATCTTCATTTCTTCATTCTGGTAACAAGGCAGAGCGCAGCGTTGAGTTTCGCCACTCAACACGCAATGCCTCGAATTCAACGTAAAGTTACGAAAAGAATGGAGAGTCTTAACACTAGGTTCCCAAGTTACTTAATCTGCTATGCGGAATATAGCGTGAAACTGAAGCTGTCACGTAAATCTCTCTTGACAGTAGAGATAAATGCAGAAACACCGTATTATTTATCTTTTCACATACTCTACGTCCCCAATGAATAATGTTGGTGAGAGATAAATATTTCAACATTTAATGTAAGGGTTCGTTTTATGGAAACACTCCGTGATATATTGTTTGATGGTCTGTGGTATTGCATAGAGTGGTTGTTTTTCTATTCTTGTTTTTTATTTTTTAGTTTTACGTTATATATAATCAGTGCATTATATATATTAAAGAATTCTGTCGTGGCGCAGGGGCACAAGCGTGACTGTTAGTGACAGGTTGTGGGTTCAATTCCCACTCGAATAAGTTAAATATTTATTATTTCTTCACTTTGGTAACAAGGCAAAGCGCGGCGTTGAGTTCCGCCACTCAACGGGCAATGCCTCAAATTCGGCAGAAAGTAAGGAAAGAAACAGAGGTTTCTAAGTTGCTTCTGCCCCACCCTGTACCCTGCCATATTCTAGGTACAGTTGGAAGGTGATCTGATCTAATCTGATCTGCATCATTAAAGCGGGCAAAGCCACCACAGGTCTCTATTTATCTATTATATGTATAATTGTAACTTAATAACAGCTACTGCTTACGATTTATACCTACGGGTTCCCATGATCAAACGAAATTAACCTCGGTAAAATGGTCCAGGAAGATACTGGGAGTGGCAAAAGAATAGAATTAATTTATTCTAAATGCCTATTACCGAAAACTAAGCAAACATAATGTGTACGGATTCTGGACGTCTTATAATTTTATTTAGGATACTTCCTTTTGCATTCTTCCTATCTTATGTATGCCAACTTTATTTTAGCTTCACACCGTATTCCAAACAAAGCTGATTAGGCAAAATGAACCTGGAAATCTAGTGTTACGACAATCCTCCTACTTCCTATTCATCCACATCTCAATTTTATGAAAAATTGAATAAAAATATGTATACTCTTTAAGAGAAAGTTGTAATATTATTTTTATTTAGCGTAGGCCTACCACTTGGAATCCAGAGCATGTCGGGGACCATCGATTTCTTTGTTCATTCTATTTTTTCACGAATCCGTTTCGTTTTGTATCACGAAATACGTTCGCTAAGATTTAAGTGTAAGTTACGTTAGAATTCTATAGAACTGAACAATACAAACATAAGATGATTGGAAATAACGTCACTGAGGCACAGTGGGTAGCTTTTAAAAGATGTTTGTGACGTTCAATCCTAATTTGGGGGACTAAATTATTTTCATTTACCTGCTCTGCTAAGATATATAGTAATGAGATCTATGATTTACGAGATTATTATACATTTTAAATGAAACAATTTTAAAGAGATTTATCGCGTATATTAAATTATAAACAATTTTGAGTGAATTCCTAGATTTCCAAAAATATTTATATTTTGAAATAATTAATTAATTCGGTTAAATATATTTCATTAAAAATGTTATTGTAGTTTGTATTGGTATTATATAAAGACTGTTTAAAGTCCCATAAAAATCGATGGTTATACCCGTGGTTATATGGTTATTGCGTTACCAATTATCCTTCTCATGGGAAAACTTATATATTAAACATTTACATTTACTCGCTACTGTTTCACAAAGTACTGTATTTAACATTAAAATACTATGGTAATTATATTACGGGTAGTGGAATAAATAAAATGATTTACTTGTTTCATGTTATTTCTATGTAGAACAATGTGGTAAATTGGTGAAAAATATCCAATTATATCATGTAATTTATAATATAATAATATTAAACATTTCTTTGGCCCAATGCTCTAATCTCGGAAAGTTTCGGTTCAAATATACTGATGTTGAATGTTTTATTTATAGTGGCATGCTATAAAGAGATACGTTGATCATTGTACATGCAGTGGCCATTTGTGGCATGTCACACGATTATTAGTTATATCTATTTTAGCATGCGAGCTAAGCCTAGCCTATTATGTTTATCATAAGTATTCTGACTGAAGCCTATCTTGGCGTGGGTGCACAAGCATGCGACTTTAAAGCGTTAACACGACTGATTTTGAGTCCGGTCGCCACTAATAGAAATGTTGTTTTTAATAATTGCATTTCTTTGATCTAGTAACAATGCAAAGGCAAAGCGGCATCAAGTTCCACCTGAGTCTCAATACTTCAAGCTGAGTGAGGAACAAAACAGAGTGTTTTAAAACTAGGTTCCCAAGTTCCCCTTTCCTAATCTGCCGTGTGCGATATACAGGGTGAAACTGATAAAAAAACTTTTTCTACAATAGAAATTTCTATTTGAAACACATAAATCAAACAGAAAATATTCTACAAATGTGTAATCAGCATTTCAATTTGAACGGATCAATACAGCGATTAGTATTCAAAGCGTCTCAATCTGTTCCTATTCACTCAACAGCGCTGTGGGATCACATATACGTGCCCCGGGCGTCAGAACCTGTCGTTGTCAGTCAATTAGCAATATTTGCATATGACTTCGGTAGAGATGAGGCGAAATTTGCATGTGACTTTAGTGTAGATGAGACTTCCTTCCGGTGGGAAAGCTTACAATTGTCTTCTCTATTGAAATTAGGATGTTATGTGTATTTCATCAGCCTCATAGATCATTTTAGAAATATATCAATTTTATGTATCGAAAATGATATAAGACCAGGCTTATTAAATCTGATATAATATTGGGTTTTTATCTTCTATTTCCGAGTAAGTTTTAAAAAGTTTTAAGTCTCGGATCTATCAAAACCCAAGGCAAGATAAAGTCAGCTTATTTAAGAAATCATTGGCGGTAGATATAATATTTATGTCAACCGTCAAAAGCATGCCATCTCAGTCAAACGTCACACGGACTACTGCAAATTCTTCAGAACGTTGGGTTTCTAAATATGAAGCGTGACATTGAGTTCAACCACTCAACACGCAATGCCTCAAATTTGGCAGGAAGTATGTAAGTATAGTAGGGTATGAATGGTAAGAAGTTAACACTAGGTTCCCAAGTTCCCTCTGCGTACCCTGTGCGGGCAAAAAATACTCTTATTCAGTTTCATTTAAATAAAAGGCATAAATAAAAGAGAGATAAAGTCGGAATATCAATAAAAATAGTTCTTTAACTAACGCAAATGAAGTTACCTTAGAGATCCCTTTATTTTGCGGCAAAGTTATTTACTATACAATATTTTTGCAATTTCAAGTTAAAATTACAAGCCAAGGCGCGACGTTGAATTCCACTACTCAACACGCTATGCCTCAAATTTGGCAGAAAGTTGAAAAATATATAAACACTAAATATCCAATTTTCTCTGCCACGTGAACTTGAAAAATAGAAGTTCTGAAGTCGAAAAAAAAGTTACATTTAGAATTTAAAATGTTTATATGTTGGATGTTTACAATTATATGTACAGCCTCAACAAATTTTACTGAACATATAAAACAGACCATTTTCTATACGAAACAAAATAACTTTTTCATTTAACCCAATATTCAATATTTCAATGTAAGCTAAGTCTCACATAAGCCGCAAAGCGGAAGGGATAAAGCTTAATAACGTACGTACTTTGTTATTTATTGTTTCTATAAAATATATATTCATTTTCATTTTGTATCAAAAAGATATACGAGTATATGGTCTATGATGATACATCACTATATAAGTTTTGTTCACGCCTTAATATAGAGTTGGTTTTACGCCTTTATATAGAGTATGTTGAGAGTATAAGTTGAGTCTGAAAGACTACTCCACACAGATTTTTAAATTATAACAAAATGATGACCTTATACTCGCATAATAGCCCACACACGCTCACATACACTCAAACTCACTCACACAAACACACATAGACACACATACAGATCATCGTATAATATATTATTATTATCTATTTTAATTTAATTGTAAATGTGTTTTTAATTCCCTTGTATTTTATTTTAATTGTAATGTTAAAAAGGGGGCATGACCTGACGACCTGAAATACAGGGTATCTTAGTTCAGTCGCCAGTCTCTCTCAGAATATTAATAATATTTTGTTACTTTTTACTGAAAATCTTTGCTAAATAAATGATTATTATTGTTATTAATATAACTTCCGTTATTCACTTCCGCTTTTAATGGTTAGTTGTGTGGTGTCGTACCTACAATATTTAATTCATATAAATTAAGTATCACACAGTTATTTACTTGCGCTTTAAATTAAGACAGCTGGTTGAGAGACGGAACTAAAACACGATGATTTTTTTTTAAATAATTAAACGTTCCGTATGGGGATTAGAAAAAGAAATTAATACAGATTATTAAATTAATTATTATTTAGTTAAAGCGGGCGAAGCCGCAAGCGGTTCGCTAGTGTACACAATATAGTAGTATATAGGAGATATAGGAGACATCGTACTGCAGTGGCACAATGTCTAACCGTAAATACGACGCTTGTGTTGGAAATCCACTCAGGAATGTTTTTTTTTGTTCTGGTAACGAAACAAAGAGCGGCGTTGAGTTTCGTCAATTGTTTTTTTTAAATTTGGAATGTACGTAAGGAAAAGTAGTAAGTAGTAGTTGTACTGGGTTCCCTTCGTCTACTTTTGTTCCCTACTGGGGTACAGCGTGAAACTAAAAAAATATATAAAGGCTTTATCCGCCTTGTCAAGCTTCTAAATTCATATGGTCTTATCGTGTCAATTTGTCCATCGACCTCTATGTCATACCCTCGTTAGGAAACTTTTGTAAAGAGATTTAAGTTAGGTATTTGTTCAGTTAATCCTATTTGTAACTTTCTAGTTAAAGTTTCTGATTCGAATTCAATAGATAGTATGGAACGGTTGTTATAATTAAAAAATATACAGTTAGTACATGTTTAAAGACTCTCGTGGCACAGGGACGGACAAGTGTGCGACCGGTTTTAGGCTCGATTTCAATATGAGGTAATGAAAAATTTAAAATTTTCATATCTTTGCTCTGGTAGCAAGTAAAGCATGGCGTTGAGATCCGCCACTAACACTCAACTCGTTAATTTCTTAAATTCGGCGGAAATTGGGAAAGGGAAGGGACTGTCATAGCACTAGATTCTCAAGTTACCACTGTTTACTCTGCAATGAGAGGGATATAGCGTGAAGCTGAAAAAAAAAGAATAAAATACATAGATATATGTGTGTATGTATTAACGTAACTTTGTTGTTCAACGTATTTTAATATAATGCGGTGTTTAGTTCCACCATTTATTATGCAATAGTTCAAAGAAATAGACAGGAAGTTAAACGGAATGTCTTAATAATAGGTTCCCTCTAGTTTTACTTCTAGGGTAAAAGAAGGTAGGTATTTACGTAGAATTTTCTGGCATGTTTAAAAAATAAATAAATCATAATACTTCTAAACTTTAATCCTATTTCGTAATTAGATTATGTACAGCGTTAAGTACCGCCACAAACGAATATGTCTGAAAAATCTCAATCTGAATTGAAAATATCTAACAAAATATAAAATTCTTGAGTATAAAAAGGCAGTTTTAGCTATATATAGTATAAACTTGCTAAAACCTAGAGTGTTCATCACAATTGTTTGTACAGTAAAGGCGGTTCGTGTACACTCAGTTATAGAGAGGATACGAATGTTTACACTCGTCTATATTACGTTTACAGTACACAGTATAGAAGGGAACTGCATACTAATTTATTATAAACAAAGTCTACAGAGCAGTATCGTTGGTGTTTACTATGAATTATAAAAATATCGATTATAGGTTCAATTCTAAATTATAGAGAATGAACTATTTTTTATAACCTAGATTTGGTGTCAAGGTAAAACGCGGCGTTGAGATCCGCCACTTGTAAGGCAATGTTTTGTAAAATGGGTGGTTTGTCATAAAAAAGGGTAACACTAGGTACCATCTGACTCTGAAATATAAAAACTGAAACACATTAATTTGTCGTTTTTATTTCGAGAAATCTTTCTTCATTACTTTCCTACAGACAAATAAATAGAAAAATATCGCTTATTTGATGTAATAATACACATCAGGCCTGTCGCGGCGAAAGAGCACAAGCTTGTGACTGTAAACATGACAAGTTGTGAGTTCGATCCCTATTTCAGGAAAATAATTTACACACCATAGCTTGTGGGTACAATCCCCACTCGACGAAATGATTTTTTTAGTATTTTAATTTTTTCGCTCTGGTAACAAGGCTAAGCATCGCCCCCTCCGTTAACATATGCCTCAAATTCAGCGGAGAGTGGAGAACGAAGAGGAGTGTCTTAACACTAGATTACCAAGTTCCCTTTGCTCACCCTGCCATATGCGGAATACAGCGGGACGTTAAACAAAAATAATAATTTTACAAAAACAAACATTGCTTTAAAAATAGCCATGACATGACTACTTTAGTATGCCAATTTACCTGCTTTTGTGATATCGTCTCCTTTTTACTCTAAGTTGATTGTTGTCCTGGAATAAAATATTTTGATGTCAAAATATTATATTACAATATGTGTTTTTGTTTTATTCTTAGCGTATATGGGTAGGCAAAGGGAACCTAATGTTAAGTCAGACACAGTCACCACACAGTCACAGTGACCATCCTAATTTGCTTTTGCTGCCAGAGTGAAAAAGAGAAATATCCCCAAGAATAGAATCCAGAATCGTTGCGTTTACTGTAAAGGCATTGTGTTAATGCGCTACCATGGCCTCATCATATTTTTAAATTAAATATTTTTCAAGATGTAGAATTTGGTCTCAAATGCAGGCGGAAAGTGACGTACCGCACACAAGGTTATCTTTGACTACCCTGTTATGCGTGTTAAAGCGTGAGAATTGTGCGTGAATATATTATTCTTGGAGTGATATTACGAGTGATATATATTTCATTGGGTGTCAAAATTCTGTTTTTTTCAACAATTTTAATAATATTCGAGTTATCCTTCTCTATTGCTTCCCTAAATTCCTCAAAAAATTTAATTTTGGTGTTTAGTAATACATGTATACAAATTGTATACGCATTTTTAAACAGAATATTCTAAATATTCGACGTACACCTTTCTCGGATATTTTCTAGAACTAGAAAGAATCAAATGTAAAAAGCACCATTGGCTATTAATAGTTAAATTGTGCCGTGGCGCCATGGCGCCACGGCACGGCAGTATCATGGATACTGATGGACACGATTTCCTCTTGAGAGAACCATTTCCGCTGAAAATAACAAAATACAGTGTTGAGCTCCGCCTCCCAAATCACAGTCTTGAAAGTAGAGTGCTTTTTCACTACGTACCTTCTGATTGCTCTGGTAAAAGAACTTAATGCTACTAATGTATTGAAGATCTCGGAAAGATATAAGTATGCTCACTATAATTTTATACCAGACTGATCGATATTATATTTTTGTTTCTGAGTTATTCGTGGCTGGCGACCTGAATACAAAATGAGCACTGTTTTATCAAATTAATATTTTAATAAAAGGCAGTATATTGATTATTTTATTTATACATATGTATTTCTTGGTAGATGAAGAAATCTTATCATAAATCTTTCTTTTTCCAAGAAATTATTCCATTTTTTTTCAAATACATGGAGATTTCTTGTATTTAAATTTTCTCTGTATCAGTGTCTTTCAGTCTGTGTCTAATGGGTATTAAAGTCTGATTTAGTCTAGTAGATCTTCCCCATAAAATCCCTTGCTCTCTAAATATTTAATATGGTAAATTTCTCTGTTAATATATTAGACGTTAGAAAATTAGATTATAGACTAACACCTATGTATAATATTATTTATTACGAGGCCTGTCGTGGTGCAGCGGCACAAGCGTGTGACTGTAACTGACAGGTTGTGGGTTCGATCCACACTGGAGGAAATTAAATATTTAATATTATCAATTTAAATATTTAATATTTCATTTTTTCGCTCTGGTAATAGCGGCAAAGCGCGGCGTTGAGCTCCGCCACTCAACACGCAATGCCTCGAATTCGGCGGAAAGTGGAGAACGGAAGTGAACGGAGTGTCTTAACACTAGGTTCCCAAGTTCCCTCTGTCTATCCTGCCATATGCGGGATACAGCGTGAAGCTGAGTAGAGAGTATAATTAACGTAACGTGCTGTGTATACATTGTAAATATCCTGTTATAGGTGAAGGCTGTAATTTTAGTGGGACTCTTTTTTACATGTATTAAATTATTGTGTTCAAAAGAGATAACTCTTTTGTACTGATCAATTCCTTTCATTAGTTTTCCATGCAACGTGACATTGGCGAAGTGAAATGTCCTCAGCTGGCACGCTCAAAACGTCATAAATTAAGAAATTAATGAATGAATCGTGGTCAGCATTAGGGTTGCATCTGGAACGGATGATCTGCCTCCCTTGGTTTCTATACAGCGTGTTCTTCACGACTATATATAGCTCAAACTAACGGCGAAGATTCCTTAAATATGTAATTTTTTTTTTCAATTCAATTTGACCCATTTGTAATATATATTTTTTTAATTTTAGCCTTATACTGTATTCCTCACATGAAAGGGTAGGCAGAGGGAACTTAGGAACCTAATGTTAAGATATTTTGTTTTGTTCTCCACTATCTGCCAAAACAAATGAAAATATTAAATATCTCATTTGTAGTACTTGTGTTTTCTTAATCATCAACTTTACTTGAAAATCTCAAAAATAAATTCAAAAATAAATATTTAGCACGTTTATTGAAAAGGTGTTTATATCATAGAGAGAGAGAGAGAGAGAGAGGTTATGAGTATATCTCTCTATTCTATAAAATACTTTTTTGTTCTGTACGATTTTTTTGTATAATAGTTGTTGACGTAGAAAATTGATATTGATTGATCGAGTGCAAGCTGGAAGAAAAGGTGGTCGAGAATATCGTGTATTGTGAGGCACTTGCGTGAGTGCCTATAATATGAAAAAAAATATGAAAAAAAAATGTTGTGATTCTTTGTGAATCAGGATGTAAATAGACTTTTTTTGGCTTTTGATAAAGGTGTAGAATTAAGAAGCTGATCATTATATTTTTTTTGATACATGTTAAATTTTCGTTTGCGTGGGCGACTAAAAGCTCGGTCCATTCGCACGAGTAGGTATAGGATAGGTATACATACAATATAAGCTTAATAAATTTATTTTACTTATACTACATTTTTTCATAGCAAATATCAAAAATGGGATTATTTATTTGGCGTTAAGTTCCGCCAACTCGTCTCAAGGTTAAAGTGGAAAGTCGAAAAAAGGTACTCCGTTTTAACACACTCTGCCAAAAATGCGATGCTAAGCACCGTACACTGCTGGAAATGAATATACGAAAATACGAAAAATCATAATTAAGGAAACTAAAACTGGGCCAAGGTTGATCAAAAACGATGTAACCTGCTCAAAAGCCTCCACTCTGTCCCTTAAATCCTGTAATTCCTATTAAATATTTAAATGATTTAACCTAAGCTTTTTGGTACAAATTGTTTTGTGTAAAAAAAATATTTAAAAATATATTGCTGGTTTCATTTTGTTTGATTTTAGAGTTCCGTATCTCAAAAGAGGAAAAAGGGAACCCTTAAACCAGTATGAGCTCGTGTCACTTTGTGGTCGGTCAGTTATAGTAATTAATAACAAATTAATAACGGATTATAAAAAGAATTATCAGTTTCAGATCAACAATGCCTTATATGCCTTATGCTGCATTGAGTATACCCATTTTCTATCGTCCTATAGAATATATCTGTGGAGTGATGAAATTTGGAAAGAAATGAGACCGTGTCTTTTTTCTATATTATATAATTCACGTATCGTGGCGCAAGAGCCGCAAGCGTGACTGTAAACGACAGGTTGTGGGTTCGATCCTCGCTCGAAGAAGTTAAATATTTAATATTTTGCAATAAAATATTTAATATTTTCATTTCTTCACTCTGGTAACATGGCAAAGCGCGGCATTGAGTTCTGTCACTCACCACGCAATGCCTGAGTGTCTTAACACTAGGTTCTCAAGCTCCCTCTGTCTACCCTGCCATGTGCGGGATACAGCGTGAAGCCGAAACGATTCATGTATCAAAGGATAACTTGCAACTTAACTTGCATTATAGATACGGGCAAAAATATATTAATAGATATGTATGATCATATTATAGTTTAGATAGATTTATAAGAGCACTTAAAAAAAATGCGGCGTTAAGTTTCGCAACGTGTTTGTATTACTGGGTACTAGATTCTCTAATAAAAACAAACGAATAAAACATGTTCTTCATATTATATATAAGTTATGATAAAAAAATTGCCAATCGTATAGAGATGTGAAAATTTCACATTATACGTTGTAGGACTTTCCGTTCCCCAATTTTTACCCATTCTTCAAGACATTATGTGTTGAGTCACGGAATTAAGGATGGGTATTGATTTTTTATCAGAGCAAGGAAATAAAAATATTTAATTCCTTTTTGGGGAAAAAACTTAACAGCGTTTTAATTTATACTTGGAAGTACGTACATTTATTACTCAACTTAAAAATTCGAAACTATATAGATGCTATAAAACACCAGTCGTTCCATATAAATGCTGTATTAAAACTTTTTTAATATAAATCTAGATAGATTTAATGGACGAGAAGACTAGCGGGTGCTGAAGAGAATATCAAATTTTTGTTTGTTTTGTTGCTCGTGGGTTTTACTTTCTCGTAATTCATATGTACCTCAGTGAATAATTATATATATATATATATATATATATATATATATATATATATATATATATATATATATATATATATATATATATATATATATATATATATAT